>JAWZYT010003561.1:17500-32500 GCA_034508575.1 Petrolisthes manimaculis | reverse complement strand
ACACTATACTTTTAAATAATAGTGTGTGTGTGTGTGTGTGTGTGTATTCTAAGTTAGTTAACCAAAAAACACAAAACTTTATAATAACGAAAATACTTATTAATTACACAATAAATTAAGGCATATATATAATTATTATTTATAATTATTTATTTATTTCGTGTTTTATTAGTTTTAAATTTGGTAAATTTACAGTAAACCTGGGTTCAGTAAAACGTATATATTAGTATGTTTTACCACTAATTAGGACCATTCTAAGACTTACCACTAATTAGGACCATTCTAAGACTTTTACCACTAATTAGGACCATTCTAAGACTATTTTCTTCAATGGTGTTTCTTTCGGAAATGCCCCGTTTTCGAGATATGCCCAGTTTTCATACCCCATACCAACTTGGGGGAGAGCCTGGGAATCCGGGGTTTTGGGTGGGAGAAAACATGCTGTACACTATGGCGTTGCCTTTATAATATGTAATTGTCTTAAATAAACACTTGAAACCGGAAATAAAAGCGAAATAACAAAGTTTTCGAGACCGATACAATAAAATACAATTATAGCCCAAACAGCAGCGTTACAACACGTGTTGGCTTGGGTTGGGCTAGATATTCAAATCAAATGGTTATTTTGGGAATAAGTATTACCTAACCTGACCTGACCTAACCTAACCTAGGCCACGACAGACTACCGGGACCTAACCTGGGCTAACTACCGGGACCTAACCTGGGCATAAAACCGGTATAACAAATAGAAGAAGTTACCGGGCAAATATCCAGGAACGTAGATGGATACAGGACGCTCAAACACAGTATTCCCAAAACAAAATATAGCCAATACAGCCACAAGTGGCGTGAATATTACAACATTTGCAACACTGATAGTGTTTTCCCCCACCCAAAACCCCGTATTCCCAGGCTGGTTACTGGTAGTGGTGTTAGTGGTAATACATTAGAATTATAATTTGAGAAGTTTGTTGAAGAATGACGGGAGGAGAGGATGGAGAAGATGTAGCAGCATCACCCAAGCCGTGTGGAACGGAGAAGTGTAAGAAGATAGTGAAAGATGCAGACAATGGAATCAGGTGTGACGAGTGTGAGCTATGGTTCCATGCTGGATGTGAGCAGGTTAGTGTCGGTTTCTACAAAGAACTGCAGAAATCAAGAACACAGTTATGGATGTGCAAAAAATGTAGAGGATCACGAAAAAACTACAAGCAAGAAATCATAAAGCTTAGAGCAGAGAATGAAGAAATGAAAGAGGAAAATAGGAAAATGGATACGAAAGTGAAGGATCTGGAGACCAAAAATGGTGAGATGAAAAAGAAACTGCAGGAATTGGAGGAAAAGCTTTTGTCAACAAAAAGTGATATAACCTCGCAGGTGATGAATATGGTGAGAGATGAAATGAATGAAAGAGATGAGACGCAGAAGAGGGCAAATAACATTGTTGTTTATAATCTACCAGAACCTGATGGCACAGTAGTGGAGGAAAGAATAAAGGAAGACAAAAACAAGTGTGCATATTTACTAAAAGATGTGCTAAAGGTAGAGGTAGGCGTAACAAAGGTAATAAGGTTGGGCAAACGAAATGATAACAACACCAGACCTAGGCCAACACTTATTAAGCTCGAAAATGAGTCTGAGAAGTGGCATGTTCTCTCAAAGGCAAAAAACCTTAAATATGCCAATGAAGAAACAAGAAAGATAGGCATATCCCCAGATATGACAAAAAGACAAAGGGAAGAAAACAAAAAACTAAGAGACGAGCTGAAAATATGGCGAGACAGAGGCGAGAGGTGGCAAATAAAGCGAGGACAGCTGGTGCCATCATTTCGGCAACAGACAGATAATAGTGAAGGAGCAACAGGTGGTCAATAGGCCTAATACAACACCAGTGATTCAGAAGGAGAAAAAGTGCCAAAGAAATAAAAATGAACAGAATGTAAATAGTAGTAGTAATGTAATGCCTAGTGTTAGTGGTAAGTACACTCTGAAACTAATAAACATTCAAGGCCTATCAAAAGTAAAAGAACCGGAAGTGATTAGTTTAATAAGTAATAAGGAAGACATTATTTTTCTAACTGAAACACAACAAAAGTATGATAAAATATTATTTAGAGATGGAGTGGAAGTAATCACAAATACTAGAAGTGTTGAGGACAGAAAAGGAGGTGGACTTATGTTATTATCTCATAAATGTGAAAATATCAATCTTGAAAAACATAGTACACTAAATAGTGATATTCTTTTGGTTAAAGCTTTATTATGTAAAAGTGAAGTTTTATTTATTATTGTTTATTTCTCTGTGAATGACAAAATAAGAAATTTGTCTATGAAACAAGAAATTGAAAGCATTTTATCTCAAAATAATGAAGTACCCACTATGATTTTGGGAGATTGTAATTGTCACCTGGGTTTCTTAGGCCCACAAACTTTAAATTATAATGGTAAAATAGTATTAGATATTATTGAGAAGCATAATATGACTATACTAAATTGTGATGAAATGTGTGGGAAGAGGAGACCAAAAGAGTGTTATAGACTTAATATTAGTGAATAATGAAATGTATGATATGTGTGTTAACATGAAAGTGGATGAAAACAAGGACTTGATAGACATTTCAGATCATAATCTAATTGAAGTGATGATCAATGTGAAGAAGGTTACAAAGGAATCATTTGATAAATGGACAGAGATTGAATATTATAAAACTGACGAAAAAGTAATGGAATCTTACAGAAGTAAAGTAGAAAACAAATTAGAAGAAATAAATGTCAATAACATAACAGAATTCAATACAATTTTAAAGGAAGCTGCTAACGAAACTATGAAAAGAAAAATGAGAAGAAAAACTAGTTCGGGTAAAAAACAGGAAATTGAACCAATTTGGATGAGTGATGAAATAAGACACGAGACTAAAATGAGACGTGAATACAACAGAAAGAAGAGAAAGGCAAGAACAGAGGAAAGCAGAGTAAAATATGAAAAGGATTATGATCATCAAAAGAGAAAAGTCCAAATGATAATAAGACAAGCAATGACTAAACACGAAAAGAAGCTCACAGAAGAAATTATAAGCAGTAAAGATAAGCCAAACAGAATATGGGACTATGTAAACAAGTTAAAAGGCAAAAACACAAAGAAATCAAGAAATGTGATACTGTACGATGAGAAAGGTGACCAGTTATCAAAAGTAGAGGCAGAAAAGAGTTTGGTAGAGGTGTGGAGAGGTATCTATCAAAAACAAAGAAATAGAATATCAGAAGTATGGACAGAAGACATAAGATCTAGGTATGTTGAAAGTTTGGAGGTAGAAAATATTGGTACAAATGTGGATGGTACCCTAAACTTTCCAGAAATACTAACTGAACATATGGAACTAGTGACTAGGGTATCCAAAAACATTAAGAGGATGGAAATGCCTGTAATAACAAAAGAAGAAGTACAAAAGTGTTTAAGAGAATTAAAGAACAAGAAGAGTGCTGGGATGGATGAAATAAAGCCAGAAATGTATAAAACTCTTATTAAGAGTGAAAAGTGCTTGGCAGAATTGACTGTAGTGTTAAATAAAGTGCTGGATACTAAAGAGATTCCTGAAGACTGGAAAATTTCAAAAACCATATTAATTCCTAAGAAGACAAAACCAAAAGCAAAAGAATTAAGACCAATAACGCTAGCAAATGTCTCGTATAAAATATTTATGAAGCTACTACGGGAAAAAATAGATAATCATTTAATTGAAACGAAGGAGCAGAGAGAAACCCAAGCAGGCTTTACATCAGGTGGAAGAATTGAAAATAACCTGTTAATTCTCAAATACTGCATTGAAAACACTTTCCAAACAAAGAGAACCCTAATTGTGACATCACTGGACTACTCCAAGGCTTTTGATTCCATCGATAGAGGAAAACTAATTGAAGCCCTCATGAAATACAAAATACATCCTAATATAATCGATGCTATTGCTAGAATCTATGAAGGGGACCGTACAAAATTAATACTAAATGATGAAACAGAGGCCTTAATGGATATCAGCAGTGGGATAAAGCAAGGATGTACGGGGTCTACAACATTATTTAAACTAATTACTTATATTATTCTTGAAAATTAGAAGAGAATGATACAGGACTTATTAGTAATTACTTCAAAATTAACACACTTTTCTATGCTGATGATAGCCTACAGTTATCTACTAGTTTAGCGGAAGCTAAAAGAAATATTCAAAAGATAGCAGAATTAAGTAGAGAGTGTGGTCTAAATATTAATAAGGATAAAAGGAACATAATTATTTTCAATATGAGAGAACAAGATCAGCCAGAGGAGATAGAAGGTATCAAGGTAACTTCAAATATCAAGTATCTGGGAGTTTCAATAACAAACAGAAGAAGTTGTTTCAAGGTACATAAAGAAAATATGCTAAAAAAAGCACGTCAACTGGCTAATAATACATATTCAGTGATCGCCAAAAGTTGTAATAAGATGTTAATTGGAAAAACATTTTGGAAATCATTAGCTCTGCCATCAATCATGTATGGTATAGATATTTTGGAACTAAATAAAAATGTATTAACAGCATTGAAATCAGTAGAGTATGGAGTGTACCGACAAATTTTAGGAGCCTCAAGATATGCACCTGTAAGCACGCTAAGAGGAGAAATTGGAGCATTATGAAGGGAAGATTAATGTTGCTGAAGGGTATCATGAAGGGAAGGAATGACCTTTTGAAAGAAGTAGTTAATAATATGAACACAAGTAGGTTAAGCGAATGGGCTAAATCTAACAGAAAATTTAAAGAGATCGTGAACAGTACGGACAAAGATCTGAAGAATTTAACAGTGAAGGAGATTAAGAAGAAAGTACAAGATTGGGATAATGAATTATGGAAAAAAGAATTGTCTACAAAAAGAAGTATAGAAATTTATAAATCAGCAAGAAACAACATTGGAATGCAAGACCAAGTGTATGACAATACACCATCATCAATTATTTTATATAAGTGCCGAACAAATTCTTTACCTCTAGATGAACGCAAACGCTTCCGAGGAGAGAATACTGATTGTAATATGTGTACTTCTAGAACAGAAGAAACACTAAATCACTTTTTACTTGAATGCGATGCATACACAGACCTAAGAAGAAATATACCGGAACTGCAGCAACCATACCCAGAACAACAGCAAGAAGTAATAAACAATGAAAATATAAATAAGAATAAAGAAGAAATTTACAAGTTTTGGAGAAGAAGGACCAGGAGATTGCAAGAAGGACGATAAGGACGAAGTCATTGAAGAAGAGCCAAGATATAAGAATGGGAGAACAACATTTAAGAAGAAAACAAGATCTCTGGAGGCCAATTCCCTTTGGAGGTTCATCACATCACATCACATCTCCCCCAAGTTTGTATGGGGCATGAAAACGGGGGCATACCTCGAAAACGATTCATTTCTAAGAGAAACAAAGTTAAGAAGTGTATTATAAAGGCAACGCCATAGTGTACAGCATGTTTTCTCCCACCCAAAACCCCGGATTCCCAGGCTCTCCCCCAAGTTGGTATGGGGTATGAAAACTGGGCATATCTCGAAAACGGGGCATTTCCGAGAGAAACACCATTGAAGAAAATAGTCTTAGAATGGTCCTAATTAGTGGTAAAAGTCTTAGAATGGTCCTAATTAGTGGTAAGTCTTAGAATGGTCCTAATTAGTGGTAAGTCTTAGAATGGTCCTAATTAGTGGTAAGTCTTAGAATGGTCCTAATTAGTGGTAAGTCTTAGAATGGTCCTAATTAGTGGTAAGTCTTAGAATGGTCCTAATTAGTGGTAAGTCTTAGAATGGTCCTAATTAGTGGTAAGTCTTAGAATGGTCCTAATTAGTGGTAAGTCTTAGAATGGTCCTAATTAGTGGTAAGTCTTAGAATGGTCCTAATTAGTGGTAAGTCTTAGAATGGTCCTAATTAGTGGTAAGTCTTAGAATGGTCCTAATTAGTGGTAAGTCTTAGAATGGTCCTAATTAGTGGTAAGTCTTAGAATGGTCCTAATTAGTGGTAAGTCTTAGAATGGTCCTAATTAGTGGTAAGTCTTAGAATGGTCCTAATTAGTGGTAAGTCTTAGAATGGTCCTAATTAGTGGTAAGTCTTAGAATGGTCCTAATTAGTGGTAAGTCTTAGAATGGTCCTAATTAGTGGTAAGTCTTAGAATGGTCCTAATTAGTGGTAAGTCTTAGAATGGTCCTAATTAGTGGTAAGTCTTAGAATGGTCCTAATTAGTGGTAAGTCTTAGAATGGTCCTAATTAGTGGTAAGTCTTAGAATGGTCCTAATTAGTGGTAAGTCTTAGAATGGTCCTAATTAGTGGTAAGTCTTAGAATGGTCCTAATTAGTGGTAAGTCTTAGAATGGTCCTAATTAGTGGTAAGTCTTAGAATGGTCCTAATTAGTGGTAAGTCTTAGAATGGTCCTAATTAGTGGTAAGTCTTAGAATGGTCCTAATTAGTGGTAAGTCTTAGAATGGTCCTAATTAGTGGTAAGTCTTAGAATGGTCCTAATTAGTGGTAAGTCTTAGAATGGTCCTAATTAGTGGTAAGTCTTAGAATGGTCCTAATTAGTGGTAAGTCTTAGAATGGTCCTAATTAGTGGTAAGTCTTAGAATGGTCCTAATTAGTGGTAAGTCTTAGAATGGTCCTAATTAGTGGTAAGTCTTAGAATGGTCCTAATTAGTGGTAAGTCTTAGAATGGTCCTAATTAGTGGTAAGTCTTAGAATGGTCCTAATTAGTGGTAAGTCTTAGAATGGTCCTAATTAGTGGTAAGTCTTAGAATGGTCCTAATTAGTGGTAAGTCTTAGAATGGTCCTAATTAGTGGTAAGTCTTAGAATGGTCCTAATTAGTGGTAAGTCTTAGAATGGTCCTAATTAGTGGTAAGTCTTAGAATGGTCCTAATTAGTGGTAAGTCTTAGAATGGTCCTAATTAGTGGTAAGTCTTAGAATGGTCCTAATTAGTGGTAAGTCTTAGAATGGTCCTAATTAGTGGTAAGTCTTAGAATGGTCCTAATTAGTGGTAAGTCTTAGAATGGTCCTAATTAGTGGTAAGTCTTAGAATGGTCCTAATTAGTGGTAAGTCTTAGAATGGTCCTAATTAGTGGTAAAACATAATAATATAAATGTTTTACTGAACCCAGGTTTACTGGAAAAATACCCAAAAATCACCATAATAATTATACAATAACGATCATTAATTAAGTCAATATTTACCATAGATTCTAAGTTAGTTAACCAAAAAACACAATATTTTATAATAATAACGAAAATACTTATTAATTACACAATAAAATAAGGCATATCTATAATTATTACTTACAATTATTTATTTATTTCGTGTTTTTTTATTAGTTTTAAATTTTTTCTTTTCTCTCTATATAAATTACGTATATATAAATTCCCTTTGTATGTATGTACGTATGTATATAAATTCTCTTTGTATGTATGTATGTATGTATATATATAAGTATGTATATAAATTCCTTTTATATGTAAGGTAAGCATGTATGTATATAATTATGTATGTATATAATTATGTATGTATATATGTATGTATAAATGTATGTATATGTATGTATGTATGTATGTATATTTCCCTTATGTATATTATAGTAAATTACCTGATAATAATAATGTATATAATCTTCAATTAATTAAATCACAATAACAACAAAAACTTACGAGGTTATTTTTGAGCTTGGTGCCTTGTTGTTGTTGTTGTTGTTATCAGTGTTGCCAGCTCAAAAAATATTTACTGTTGTTATTATTATTTGAATTTTATTATTATTATTATTATTATTATTATTATTATTATTTATTATTTATTATTATTATTATTATTATTATTATTATTATTATTATTATTATTATTATTATTATTATTATTTAATTTTACTTTATTGTCTTAAATTTTTGTAATTCGCTAATTTTTTTTTTTTTTTTTTTTTTTGCAGGGGATATGTATGTATGTGTGTTTTATATACGTGTATGTATGTATGTGTGTCTTATATACGTATGCATAAATCCGCTAGACTATATATATTTTTCTTTCTTTTTTTTATATAGTCACGAAAATCCGCTAAATATGTAAAGCTCTTTTTAAAATTTTCCTGCTAGATTGCTCGCTATAAACTTGTGTTCCGCTGGCCTCTTATGCTTAGATAGATAGAAATAGATAGATAGATAAATAGACAGATAAGAGATAGATAGAAATAGAGACAGATAGAAAGAAATAGATAGAAATAGATATAGATAGAAATAGAGACAGATAGAGATAGATAGAAAGAAATAGATAGAAATAGATATAGATAGAAATAGAGACAGATAGAGATAGATAGAAAGAAATAGATACAAATAGATATAGATAGAAATAGAGACAGATAGAGATAGATAGAAAGAAATAGAAATAGAGACAGATAGAGACAGATAGAAAGAAATAGAGAGAAATAGATATAGATAGAAATAGAGACGAGAGGAAAATGGAACACAAGTTTTGAACAGACTATATATATATTTTTTCCTCAAACAAATTCATTAATGAATGGTGTAGTAAATAAATGTGTGTGTGTGTGTGTGTGGTGGAATATGTCCCTGAAACCCATTATAATAAATAATTAAATTGGTTGGGTTTAATTAATTATAAATGCAGGTCACATGGAATTATTATATCTCTCTGTTAACTGGGCTTAATTTTAAAAGATCGATTTAATTTCTTGTCTCTCCATTATTTGTCTAGCAATAGGACGTTCGCATGAAGCGTGGATCTAGCGATTGACACCACATACTTCCAGATTTTTATTTTTTTATTTTTGTATTGGGTACATGGACAAAATTGCATAAAGACCCTTCTTCGTTAAAATAACGTATTTACTATGATTTTAATATTCCAGTAAACATTTTAAAGACGTTAAAGTGCATATTAATGAGCTAGTAATATAGTTTGAGGAGTTTTATTGTGCTGTACTATTTTTGGTGTGTGTGCCTCAATGGATAAACATTCATCGGTTTTATATATACATGTGAATATTTCTTGATTTTTAATGTAATATAAATGTTCCAAGTGACCACCGACAAAGGTAATAACAGAAAAATAAATTATTTCAGCAGATACTCGCTGCCTACAGTACGACATGCTTAACAGTCAAAACAATAACAAACACAGCAACCAAGTGATGTATGATGTGTTCTCGTAGTAGTATCGGCTTGGTGGTGGTAACTGTTTCTACTGGGAATGATTTTCCCTCGTGTGATTTATTACAATCGACAAAGAAGGCTTCAATACAAGATGAAGATGAAGATACAAGACTCAATCTGATGTTTGTTGATATTCGTTCATACGCTAGCCAGCCTCGAGAGCAGCAGACAGTACGGGGTACTACGTGACTATAGCTTTTTCAGCCATTAAACTCGCAAGAAACCAACACTAAATTATTCTGTTTCATTACACTGTCGATAAACTGGATCATTTGACTTCATAGTGATATTAATGGAACTGCTAAGGTGTGTGTTCGTATAAATACTAATACTAATATAGTTTTTAAATCATAATTATCGTTTGTTACCCTATATAAAATACATACATTTCTCGCGATGGTTATGGTGGTTGGAATATTTTTATACAAGCACATATACACAAACTACCTCTTGACAAAAATATTTTATACTAATATCAATGAATATTTGCCTTAAAAATAGTTAAATATCTCAGTATATATGAATTGAAACCTCTCTTCACCGAGTCAGTGTTCTATACGCTCGTACTCCCGTTGACAAAAAATGCTTTATTTTCATATTAATCACTTTGCTATTGACTCATGAGAGCATTTATTTATAAAAATAGTTAATATTATACTTCAATACCTATGTAAAATCAATAAATCTTCAACCTGGGCCTTATACAACCAACATCAAAGCACAACATAAAAAACATCACAAATTATTATGTGAGCTCATAGATAGGTACTCTTATGTTCTTAAGTGAATCAAAATAATGTTGTTAGTATAATATCATGACAGGGGGCCTGTGGTGAGCTAATTTGCATTGTCCTTTTTATAAAAAAGGAAATGTACAAATCTGGTGGTATATGGCAGCTTTTTTCTTCATGCGAACGGTCCAAGAGGTAGTTTGTGTATATGTGCTTGTATAAAAATATTCCAACCACCATAACCATCGCGAGAAATGTATGTATTTTATATAGGGTAACAAACGATAATTATGATTTAAAAACTATATTAGTATTAGTATTTATACGAACACACACCTTAGCAGTTCCATTAATATCACTATGAAGTCAAATGATCCAGTTTATCGACAGTGTAATGAAACAGAATAATTTAGTGTTGGTTTCTTGCGAGTTTAATGGCTGAAAAAGCTATAGTCACGTAGTACCCCGTACTGTCTGCTGCTCTCGAGGCTGGCTAGCGTATGAACGAATATCAACAAACATCAGATTGAGTCTTGTATCTTCATCTTCATCTTGTATTGAAGCCTTCTTTGTCGATTGTAATAAATCACACGAGGGAAAATCATTCCCAGTAGAAACAGTTACCACCACCAAGCCGATACTACTACGAGAACACATCATACATCACTTGGTTGCTGTGTTTGTTATTGTTTTGACTGTTAAGCATGTCGTACTGTAGGCAGCGAGTATCTGCTGAAATAATTTATTTTTCTGTTATTACCTTTGTCGGTGGTCACTTGGAACATTTATATTACATTAAAAATCAAGAAATATTCACATGTATATATAAAACCGATGAATGTTTATCCATTGAGGCACACACACCAAAAATAGTACAGCACAATAAAACTCCTCAAACTATATTACTAGCTCATTAATATGCACTTTAACGTCTTTAAAATGTTTACTGGAATATTAAAATCATAGTAAATACGTTATTTTAACGAAGAAGGGTCTATATGCAATTTTGTCCATGTACCCAGTACAAAAATAAAAAATTAAAAATCTGGAAGTATGTGGTGTCAATCGCTAGATCCACGCTTCATGCGAACGGTCCTATTCTTATACACTGATCTCTTCAGTGTTTTTTTGCTATAGCCTGGGTTTATAGTGTCCCACAAACCTCTGTTTTCGTGATACATCTCACAAAGGGATACTACAACATCCCTGGACCAACCAAAATTTATCTAGATAGTGAGGAATTACTCTATACTGTGTGGACTGCGGCGTCGTCTGCAGCTCCTGTATGTAAACAAAGATGCCCGTACTGGAGGCAAGAAGACGAACATGCGCGTCTTCCCGTTTACTACCAGTACGAGCATCTTGCTACCAAAAGATGCCAGAAAAAGTGTCCGTGTGACATGGGCTTTATACATGCAACACGACTACATTCTACAAGCAACATAAGCAGTCAGGCAAGTGGGAAATCTTCACCTTGTGCTTGGGTCCATACATACATTGTACTCTACCTTCTGTTTCTCTGTGAATAAATCCGTGCCTAATATTGGAGTATTGGAGTCAACTATTACAACGTTACAGTGTTATTTTAAAAGTTATTATATTATAGTTACCCATATAAAACATTGCTTTCTATTCATTTTCTATAACAAAGCAGCCAGAGAAAATATAAATAGTTAACAATAATAAGCACTAACTATTGTTGTACTGTTATCTGTTTGTTGTTATGTTTATTATTATTGCTACCTGTCCCTCCTTTCTCATTTGTTCTTGCTATCCCACCTCTCTTTCATCTTTCACCTATTCCTACAAGGTCTCTCTCTCTCTCTCTCTCTCTCTCTCTCTCTCTCTCTCTCTCTCTCTCTCTCTCTCTCTCTCTCTGTCTCTGTCTCTCTCTCTGTCTCTGTCTCTGCCTCTGTGTATGTGTCTGTGTCTGTGTCTCTGTCTCTGTCTCTGTGTATTCCAAGATGGCTGACATGTAAACATTGGTCGAAGGCAGGCTCTCGCGCGACCTCGATTTGCTGCTAATATACAAAGCCCAGGACTACTATAGATGACTCTCCAGCACTGTAAGACTGTAAGGATACTCCGGTCCAGTTTGTGTGCATGAAGGCTGTTGGACTTAGTTAAAAATTGCCTGTGAAAATCTGGACAAGCAGGCATACCCCTCCCTCGACCCGTTGGACCAGTTTCGCGCATGCGCACTGGGGTTCCCTGCGTTGCCTGTCAACAGGGACTGTCTCCCCCTCCTCTACTTTGCTCCTCAGCTCAACACCTCTGAAGAGTAAACGTCCTGTTACCATAAACATGGCGAGACCCTTGTCGGAGCTGAGAAAGATACCACGGGGACAGTTGGCTCGAATAAATAAAGATTAGTTAATTGATTCAATATTGGCTTCCCAAGACACTGAAGAATCGCCAATGTTAAAGGCGATGGATGAAAAGCTGAGTAACGTGATGGCAGAAGTTGCGGAGTTGACGTCCCCTGATAGTTTTGTTACACGAAAGTTTAAGGAAATGGAAGGGAAGATCAGCAAACAGGCCGAGATTATCTCCCAGCAGCAGCGTTTCCTGGAGGTGTTAGACAGGAAGGAGAGAGAAGACAACATGGTTGTGTTGGGACTACCGGACGAGAACGAGGCACTGGAGGGCGCTGTTACGGACGTGGACAAGATGAATCGCGTGTGGGATAAGATGGGCGTACCGCGAGTGGCGTGCCAACATCGCAGACTAGGGACACAAGGCAACAACAACCGCAAACGACCCTTGCTGCTGACCATCCGAGACAAGGAGCTGCGTTCCCGTGTCCTCGGTAGCGCCCAAAACCTCAAGACAGCAGGCGAGTCCTACTCACGTATCTACGTCAAGAAGGACGTGCACCCAGGGGTGAGGAAGGAGTGGGAACGGCTTCGTGAGGCGGAGCGACGTGAGAAGGAACGGCCAGAGAACGTGGGGTGCGAGGTGCAGCTGAACACGCGTGAACGAAAGCTGTATCGGGATGGAGAGGTGATTGATGGGTGGAATCCTCAGTTTTTGTAAATAGACCACAGCGTGATTCAAAGATAAATATTATATCGTGGAATATTAATAGTGTGTGTACAAAGTTGGAGAAATCAAATGTTTCAAATTTCCTACGCAACTATGATATTATTGCCTTGAGTGAAGTAAAAACTAAATTACCTGTCCGTTTTCCTGGTTTTGTTTCTTTCAGTGGAAGATCAGTGGGTAGAGCAGAGCGGGGTGGAATTGTGGTGCTTGTGAAAAATGCATTAAGCAATTTTGTTTATAATGTTGATTCTGGTGGAGGGGACCAAGTTTAGTTTCAGTTGAGTAATATTCAAGATGTGTTGCTATTTAGGGTTTTGCTACATTCCTCCGAGGAGTGACTCCCATTATTATTACCACGATGCATTTACATACATTCATGAAAAGGTTAGATCTGAACATATGCAGAATGGATACTTAATAGTGGGAAACATGAATGATAATGCCGAATTTTTATCTACCATATGTATGGACAATAATTTGGACGATTTTGTAGTAGTTAGACATTTGAACTTGCCATCTGACCATGCCCCTATTACTGTGTCTTTGTGTAACCCTGGTTATAATATTGATAATATGTTAGAAAGAGCTAAACTGTTAGGGGACCACACGGCACTGTATGGTAACGCAGCGAGAGGTGTGGTGGCACGTAAACCAATACCCTTACATTGTTTACATATGCAGAAGTTTGCTGACAATATTTTAGTAACTGTTCCCCCTGCTGTAGATAACAATATTAACCTTACTGCTCATAATATATCTGAAGCTTTGTATTTATGTGCATAGAACAGTAGGTGTGTATCAGACGGAAGAGGGGGTCAGGGAGGGAGGGATAGTAGTAGATGGGAGATGCAAGAGTGTGGAAGGCGATTAGCTGGAAGGGTGATCTTGATGTGTCTCGGGTTAATAAAGATGATCGCCCAAGTGACACTGAATATAAAACACATTTTGAAACACATGTATTAAACCCCCCCCCTGCCCCCCCCCCACCCTTGCTTGTCACCACAGATGTAAGTATATATATGCCAGTGTTGGATGAGTCCGTCTTGCATACAGAAGTAGAGTTACAAGTGAGAAAGTTAAAAGGCGACAAAGTTTGCGGGCCACAGACGGACTCACCATCTGGTATTTTTAAGCTTCTCCCCGTGGAACCACACTTTTTAATTCAATATTTATGTCTAGTATATAATCCTGTGTCTTGGGTGAAGGCAAATATGTTTATGATTTTTAAAAGAGGGAACAAGTTGTATGCTGATAATTACAGAGGAATTAGTGTCATTAACGCCATAGCTAAAATATATGACATTAACACCATAGCTAAAATATATGACATTAACACCATAGCTAAAATATATGACATTAACACCATAGCTAAAATATATGACCTGGTGCTTTGCTGGCGCCTGAATGAGTGGTTTGCGCCACACCGTGAACAGGCTGTATGGGGCGCAGCGCAGCCTTCACGAGGAACACATCGTGGCGCTGCGCCTCCTCACTGATATGGCACGGCACAAGAAGAGAAAACTATTTGTTACTTTTGTGGATTTCAGTAAGGCATACGACTTGGTCCCTCGAGACAAATTATTCATTGTTTTGAAGCGTCTTGGGTGTGGCATGGTGATGCTGGCAGCACTAGTGGCCATGTATAGTACTACAGAGGCAGTGATTGGTGGTGCTGTCATGAACGCCACCCTTGGCTTGGAGTCAGCCAGGGATCTCACACCTCTTGTTTAGTATTTATAATTTTTATGGATGAACTTATTAGACTTTTAAAAATGAATTGTGTACCAGACGAGTTTTTAGAGTGGTTACATTCTTTAGTGTTAATGGATGACACAGTGCTTTTGTCTACAACCAGGGAGGGAGGGAATGCTTCAGAAATTAAACATTTTACAAAACTTCTGCATAGGGCCTGGTATGAAGGTTAATCAATCTAAAACCAAGTATTTTGTAATGAACGGGTAGTGCGGGCGACGGGGAGCCATTGCGTGTGGAGGGGTTGGTAGTG
>JAWZYT010003561.1:0-7500 GCA_034508575.1 Petrolisthes manimaculis | reverse complement strand
ACATTATGACCTATACTTAAATCCACATAATCGAGGGTGGCGTATCAGAAGCTCCTCCAAAACCTGATGGAGAAAGATGTGATGAGGTGGTACGATAATGGTTTTGGTAACAACGTTTGCACCACAGTCCTTTATTTACAAAAGGTAAGTTCACTCTAAACTTTAAAAATTTGTTCGTAAACGGTTATTCTTGGCGAGGAATAGGACCCGGCACTGCTTCAAAATAGTAATAACAACTCATACCACGAGAATAACAAAAATATTTACTGCTACTAAATGAGCCCTTACAATCAGCTTGCAATGAATATATTAGCATAGGAGCAGCTAACAATACAATTATTACTGGTAAACATAAGACACTTCCTCGGAGTTATTAAACAACTATAACTCCGTCCAGCTTTAAGACGGTGAAGAAGTCTTGCCCTCCAGGTGTGGTAGGCAGGTAAAGTACTGAACTCTGTAAAGTAAAGTACTGAACTCTGTAAAGTAAAGTACTGAACTCTGTAAAGAAAAGTACTGTTATGTACTGTTCTCTTCCCTGTTCTCTCTTCTCTCTGTTCTCTCTTGGCTAGAGGGAGGGAGGGGGGATGGAGGTGCTCTCCTTTTACAAATATATTTCTGATAATTAAGCATTATTTATCTCTATTATTGTTCACTCATCATCTTGATTGATATGCGTGTGTCTTACAGGCAAAATTCACAATGACGATATACTACATTAGAAACTCGTAATATCTTGATTAGAACAAACAGTGTACATGTAGTAAACAGTGAACTATTCAGAAAAGAAAAAAGTTCATCTGAAGGACCTCCAAATAACCAATGTGACTTCCCGTGTTAGAAAGCAGATTATTCATTAACGAACCGACACAGAGAAAGTTGACAGTGGAGTGGCCTCTATAGGGTCTGACAGATTAGATAATGACCTAAACAGAAGGAGAGAGAGACTGACACACGTAGTTTTAAAACATTTGAGGGCCCTTACTGGAGCTCTATGAATCCTCCAAATAATCCGGGCCACAAAACGCTTCAGTGTTTCGAATAGGGAATCTGTTGCCTGGAGTAGTTTGGAGGGTTCATAGAGCTCCAGTAAGGGGGTGTGGGAGTAGGGGACAGGCTTGGGGGGTGCGGGAATAGGGAATCTGTTGCCTGGAGTAGTTTGGAGGGTTCATAGAGCTCCAGTAAGGGACCTCAAATGTTTTAAAACTACGGGTGTCACTCAGATGAAGGTATCAAAACAGAAGGAATAAAGAACAAAGTGAAATAGCTTATTCTGCATACACCTGTTAATGAAAACAAAAGGAATAAATGTAATAAATAAGAATACATATTATATAATACCGTTATTCTATGTATTTCTATGCATATGGTACTAAATGTTTAAAAGTTGCAAAACACCTAGGAATCGTATTATATCTCACATCTACTGTATTATCTTATAACAACATGAAATCACTTAGGTTACTAGCCGGGGTGAACAGATTCAATATTACATGGTATCAATTTATTGGTATGGTACAGAGTTACACATTATTATAGCAAGCAATTTGTAGGAGTTGTAACCCGCCTGCCGTGGTAGCGTAGAGAGAGGGACGTAGGTGCTGCTGGAGTGTTGTAGAGGCTTGGTGGACGCAGGAGTCATAGAGTACATGGTTAGACCCAAGGCCGCTTGGTTAAGCCCGTGTCACACGAGAGATATTTTCTGGCATCTTTTGGTATTTTGCTACAAACTGATGCCCGTACTGGTAGGAAAAAGTGCGCGTGTAGTCACACGGTGGATTGGTCTACCAGCACCTTCCACTGGCGTCTTCCCGAAACCAAAACAAACTATGGACCAACAGAGACGACGTCGTGTTGCTGCGCTTGACCTTAATTTGTGTGTTCTGGCACATTATATGCCAAGAAAGCGTCTCTGTCATCAATTATTTATATATATCTTACCTCTTTATTATATTCTTTCATTATTATTCATTATTATTAGTAGTAGTATTAGTATTAGTTAGAGAGTGAGTGAGAGAATATTATTCTCTCTCCTCTCACACACACACACTCTCTCGTTCCCAATTTTCAGAGAGAGAGAGAGTGTGTGTGTGAGAGAGAGAGAGCAAGCAAAATACTGAGAGAGAGAAAGCAAAATACTGAGAGAGAGGGAGAGAATGAGTGAGCAAAATACAGAGTGAGAGAATGAATGTGTGTGTGTGAGAGAGAGCAAGATACAGAATGAGAGATTGAATGTATGTGTGTGTGAGAGAGAAAAAAAATACCAACCAACAACAAAGAAATAACAACAGAGAGAGAGAAGAGTGTGTGTGCGCAGATAAGGCCATCTCCCTGGGATATTCTTTCTTGAGGGACTCGGCAAAATTCTTATACACTGATCTCTTCAGTGTTTTTTTGCTATAGCCTGGGTTTATAGTGTCCCACAAACCTCTGTTTTCGTGATACATCTCACAATGAGATGCTACAACATCCCTGGACCAACCAAAATTTGCCATTTATCTCGATAGTGAGGAATTACTCTATACTGTGTGGACTGCGGCGTCGTCTGCAGCTCCTGTATGTAAACAAAGATGCCCGTACTGGTGGCAAGAAGACGAACATGCGCGTCTTCCCGTTTACTACCAGTACGAGCATCTTGCTACCAGTACGGGCATCTTTTCCTACCAAAATACCAAAAGATGCCAGAAAAAGTGTCCGTGTGACATGGGCTTTAGACCGACTCTGGCTGGGCGAGCATATCTGACATAGGCTGGCATCACGGGAAATGGGTTGGATGGTAGAGGGGAGAGGATGGACGGTTATATTAAAAGGAAAACGTGCCTACCGCATTTCTTTAGGAATAACTAAAACAAGTTTTGGTAAATTTTTACAAGTTGCCACAACAGGATTTCACTGGAAAAAAATATAATTCCTAGAAGGATTTAGTGTGATTTGAGTGATATTGACCTTTGTTTCCTTAGGAAAAACTTCGATTTTGAGATAGCCCCCCCCCCCCCCCCCCCCATCCAACAATCTTGGGGAGAGCCTGGGAAATCAGGGGTTTAGGGTGAGGGGAAACTCATAATATAGTATATTTGTCTTTCTAGATTGCACTCATGACCTGCCATAAATGTGGAAAAATGGAAAACTTGAGCCAAGTTTCGATAATTAACCAAACCTGGACTGGGACACACTACCGGGACCTAACCTAACCTAATCTGGACTGGGACACACTACCGGAACCTAACTTGGGCAATTTAAAAAAAAATTGGAGTTGTGGCAACTTGTAAAAATATTCCTAAATTATGAACCAAAGTGTAAACTATAATCTCCACCAACTCATGACGTCATTATACGATAATCAAGGGGAGGGGTAGGGGAGTGGGGTGGTGTTATGGTGTTAGGGGGGTTAGGGACATGGGTTGCTCACCAACACTCCACTATCACCCATGGCTGTACATACATACATCGAAATATATGTAACTGCACTAAATTGGCTATTAATATATGTTTCTATAATAGCCCCATTGGTACCTCTGATTCCCCATATCTAGGAAAAATTCCCCATACTTGGCATCACTTAATAATAATAATAATAATAATAATAATAATAATAATAATAATAATAATAAATTATTTCTTTCACTTGCTGAAGCCTCCAGAAGCCTACTGAAACCACCAGAAGTCTACTGAAACCTCCAGAACTCTGCTGAAGCCTATAGAAGTCTCCTGAAGCCTACTGAAGTCTACTGAGATATTGTATGTATGTATGTTTTTGTCTTTACTTATATATGTGTGTGTGTGTATGAATGAAAGAAGGAAATTGTGTGTATGAGAGAGAGAATATGAGACTACATTTTTGTGAGATAGAGATTGATGTGTGTGTGAGAGAGATGTTTGTATGTGTTAAAGAGTGAGAGGGAGAGTCTGTGTGTGTGTGTGTGTGTTTGTGTCTGTGTAAGAAACTATACATGAAAATTTATAGAAAAAATGACTAAGAAATAAATATATAAATAAAAAATAAAGATATAAAAACAGATTTGTGTTTGTTGTCCTCCTTTCCTTCTATAAGATTCTCTCTCTCTCTCTCTCTCTCTCTCTCTCTCTCTCTCTCTCTCTCTCTCTCTCTCTCTCTCTCTCTCTCATCGTGCTTGCTGTCCAAGAATAATAGATAAATAAAAAATGTGTTTCAATGTCCTTGATAAATAAGAAATATATAAATAATTATTAATTATTCCATGAGATAAATGGGTTTAATATTTATCCATAATTAATTAAGGTATAAGAAAATATATAACAATAAATAATTAAGGTAAGAATGAAAATAAAAATATCAATTAAGATAAAAAATTAAATGATAAAGATAATGAAATTAATATAAATAAATAGATAAGTGTTTGTTGTCCCTTCTTTCCTCTCTCTCTCTCTCTCTCTCTCTCTCTCTCTCTCTCTCTCTCTCTCTCTCTCTCTCTCTCTCTCTCTCTTCGTATTCACTCTCTCTCTCTCTCTCCTCCCTTCATGGTTGCTGTCCAATAATAACAATAATGAAATAAATAAATAATAATGATGTGTTTTAATTTCCTTAGTAAAAAAGAAATATATAAATACTTATAAATTATCCATGAAATAAATGGGTTTGGTGGCAATATTGGAGCAAATTGATTCCTCCAAACTATTCCAGGCAACAGGGTAGATAGATACCATTGTAATATTTATTAATTAATCCTGTTTCCTGACATACTTTGGAGGAATCAGTGTACTCCAAAGTTACTACAAGGGACCTCAGATCTCTCTAGGGTAATTTTGGAGCAAACTGATTCCTCCAAACCATAATTTGACGTTATTAGAGAGAGAGAGAGAGATAGAGAGATAGCGAGAGAGAATGTATATATGTATCAACTAGCTGCTCCGCCGCCCTTCGGGCGGCTAGGAGCCGCTAGCTCCTGCGGAGGGCTGGCGGCCTACGGCCGCCCTTCGGGCGGTGGATGCTATATGGAAGGAGCTTATTTGTTTCTTGGCATAGACAGGAGTAATCAGGCAGAAGCCTCCAATGTTCATACACGATCAAAGAGTTCTAAATAAACAAAGGATATAATAATACAACACTGATATGTAGCAAATGCAAACTGCACTACCACCACTACTACATCAACCACTACCACCTCCACTACTACATCAACCACCACTACTACTACATCAACCACCACTACTACTACATCAACCACTACCACCACTACCACCACTACTACAATCACCACCACTATTACCACCACCACCACTCAACCACTACCACCTCCACTACCTACCACCATCACCTATTCCCGCACCCCCAACCCCCCCACCCCAAGCCTTGCCTTACCTAGTGTATGTGTGTGTTTGTGTGTGGTGTGTGTACGGTAGGGATGTGTGTGTTTGTATTTATGTGTATGTGTGTGTATGGGGCATGCTTAGGGTGTGTGACGGTAGGGGACAGGCTTTTTACCCCCCCCCCCCCCCCCCAGCCTGTCCCCTATTCCAGCACCCCGCAAACCCCCCCACCCCAAGCCTGTCCCTTATTCCTGATATATAGTCTATCTCTCTCACATACAGTCTCTCTCTCTCTCTCTCACAGTCTAGCTAGCTATCTATCTCTACCTTTCACACACACTATATCTATTTTTCACTCTTTCTCCCCCCCCCACACACACACACACTATCTCTCTCTCACACACAAATATAACCAAACCCAGTATTACCTCTCTCGCTCTCACACACACACACCCTCTCTCTCTCTCTCTGAAATTAAAATAGAGATAGAGAGAGAGAGAGCCTGTGAGGGAGAGAGAGAGAGAGCATGTGTGTGTGTGTGTGTGTGTGTGTGTGAGAGAGAGAGAGAGAGAGAGAGAGAGAGAGAGAGAGAGAGAGAGAGAGAGAGAGAGAAAGCTTGTGCGTGTCACTAATCCAGGGGTTCGAATCCCCCTCAAAACATTAACATTTTTTGAAAAACATGAAAAATATTTTTTTTATAGGTCCAAAACACTCCCCAAGTATTAGCGATCACACCCATGTAAAAATTTTCACTCTAGGACGAAGGATCTTGGCGTGCATAGAGGACACACACACACACACACACACAGAATTTCGGCTTTATGTATATAGATGTATGAGAGAGAGAGAGAGAGAGAATGTATGTATGTATGAGAGAGAGAGAGATAATGTATGTATATATGTATGTATCTATTTATGAGAGAGAGAGAGAATGTATGTACAGTTGCCAAAAAAGGTATTGCGACAACTATTGATAGAACTTTAACCATAGTAATATTCACAACTATTTGTAGGGACTATAATCATGTATAACAGAAGGAGAGATACATATAGTTCTTTAATACATATTTATAATCCCTACAAACAACTATGGACATTAATATATTTAATGTTGCATGAATAGTTGTCGCAATACCTTTTTTGGCAACTGTACGTATGTATTATAATATCATGTATGTATGTATGTATGTATAAGAGAGAGATATATAGATAATGTATGAGAGAGAGAAAGTATGTATGTATGTTTGAGAAGGAGAGAGAATGGAATCTTTGTTCAAATTTGATCTCTGAATGGCAGTCCATAAAGGAGGTTACTGAGTTGCCTTGCCCTCCCCCTACCCCTCATCCACTCTACCCATACCCCCTCCCTCACACCCCATGTCCCTACCCCCCCTAACACCATACCCCCACCCACTCCCCTACCCCTCATCCACTCTACCCATACCCCCTCCCTCACACCCATGTCCCTACCCCCCTAACACCATACCCCCACACCACTCCCCAACCCCCCCTAACACCATACCCCCACCCCACTCCCCTACCCCTCCCCTTGATTATCGTATAATGACGTCATGATTTGGTGGAGAATATAGTTCACGTTTGAGTTCATAATTCATTTATTATTAATTATTTTGAATTCATTATTATATAATTAAATTCACCATAATTTTCTCTATATTTTGAAATTAATTACTCAATTGATTAACGAAATTAGCGAATATTTTCTATTTATAATTTCCAACCGTGACTAATTGGTACATTGGAGCACTTTGGGTGCTCCAAGGTATCTCAGGCAACACAACTTAATGCAGGAATAATACAGTTTGGAGGAATCAGTTTGCTCCACAATTACTCTATGGAAATCTGGGTTCCTTATAGTACTTTGATTCCTCCAAAGTATGTCAGGAAAGAGAATTAATTAATAAATATAATTATATCAATGTTGTTGTATGGAATAGTTTGGAGGAATCCAATTGGTCCAGTATTACCACAACCAACACCACAACTTCGAATGAGTGAATCAGCTTCGAAGCTACCACCCCTACACCAAACATACCCCTAATACCCCCCCCCCCCTCCCTACACCCTCTTTAGAATGGTTCAGTCCAGGTTCAGCAAGTTAATTCATTCGAAGCTAATTAGGGAAGCTGTGGTGTTGGTTGTGGTAATACTGGACCAATTGGATTCCTCCAAACTATTCCATACAACAACATT
>JAWZYT010003560.1:0-35000 GCA_034508575.1 Petrolisthes manimaculis | reverse complement strand
AATTACTACTACTACTACTACTACTACAACTACTACTTCCACTACTACTTTTTACTACTACTGCTACTACTTTTTACTACTACTACTACTACTACTACTACTACTACTACTACTTCCACTACTACTTTTTACTATTACTGCTACTACTTTTTACTACTACTACTACTACTACTACTACTACTACTATTTTCTCCTACTTCTTTAGCTCCTTATACTATTACTAGAGAGAGAGAGAGAGAGAGAGAGAGAGAGAGAGCATTTCTAGGGCGTGACTCACACTCTCTCTCTTCCTGGGAATAAAAAAAATATTGGCAGTAAAAGTGGAACAAGAGAGAGAGAGAGAGAGAGAGAGAGAGAGAGAGAGAGAGAGAGTTACATATAGTTACATATAGATAGATACACACACAGAAAATAATAATAATAATAATAATAATAATAATTATAATAATAATGATAATTTTTTTTTAATATACCGGTATATATATATATTTTTAATCTATCTATCTATCTATCTATCTATTTATCTATCTATCTATCTATCTATCTATCTATCTATCTATCGTCCAATCATTCAGCATATATTGATAGAGGGAAGGAGAGAGATAGGGAGAAGGATAGATAGATAGGTAGGGAGATAGATAGATAGATAGATAGACAGAGGGAAAAATAGATTGATAGAAAGATAGATAAATTGAAAGAGAGAGACATAGAGAGAGAGAGAGATAGATATATATAGAGAGAGAGAGAGACATAGAAAGAGAGAGAGAGAGAGAGACATAGAAAGAGAGAGAGAGAGAGACATAGAAAGAGAGAGAGAGAGAGACATATAGACATAGAGAGAGAGAGAGAGAGATAAAAAGAGAGAGACATAGAGAGAGAAAGATAGAGAGTGAGAGTTAGGTGTTAAAACCTTGCCTTGAGACAGACTATATACAGTATGTGTGTGTGTGAAGCCAGTGTGTGTTACATGGTGCCCTGCCAACAACAACAACAACTACCACAACTACCACAACTACCACTACCACTACTATTACTACCACTACTATTACCATAACTACCACAACTACTACTACTACCACTACTATCACAACTACTACTACTACTACCACTACTACTACTACCACTACTACCACTACTAACATTATCACAATTATTACTACAACCATCACCACCATTATCATCACTACTACCACTACTACCACAACTACTACTATTACTACTACTACCACCACTACTACTACTACCACTACCACTACTACCACTACTAACATTATTACAATTATTACTACAACCATCACCACCATTATCATCACTACTACCACTACTACCACAACTACTACCACTACTACCACAACTACTACTAATACTATCATTATCATCATTATTTCTATTACCATTACTACCATTACTACTACTATCACTACTTTTTTTTTTTTTTTTTTTTTTTTTTCCTACTACAAAATGATACCTCCACCCTGTGTTTATTTATAAATGTGGGCTCCACAAATTGGAGGTTAGTAGCCCCAACTCTGGTCGCTATTAACTGTGGCATCCAACCATAGTAATATTACTTATATTAACAATTACTAATATTATAATCTTATATATCTAGTCCTTAAATTACACCTCACTCCTATGTACACTAATGTTGCTTTCCACCACTGTGACCTCATAGTCCAGGTCTGATATGTCTGTGGTGGTGGGGGCGGAGTATCTTGTGCCCCTGAGACACAGGAGGGCGGACCTCAGCAGGGAGAAGGAGAGACGACATCTCATCCAGGCGACAATGTGATTCCTTGGCTGGTGCTTCTTTTCTGCCATTCTGTCTGCTAATCTTGAATAGAAGCACCTGGCCTTGGGACCCATTCCACCAGATGTGGTGAATACCAGGGGAGTAAAGCTGCCCTGATCCACATGCTGGATTCTCTCCCCATATGCTCGTATCTTCTCCTGTTCGTTCCTCTGGTGGGCGGCTTCCAGGGAGAGCTGACGGTGACAAGAGGCCATCGGGTCGAAGATACGGACGTCCATGAAGGCTCTCTGTCCTCTCGTCCAAAAACCACGAGCACTTACGTCAACTCGAGCCTCGTTGGTGGTGTTGGCTGTCCTACTATCACTACTACTACTACTACCATTATCACTACCATTATTACTGCTATTACTACCGCGACTACTACCACAATTACTACCACTACTACTACCACTACCATTATTACTACTACCACTATTATTACTACTACCACAACTACCACTACCATTATTACTACCACAACTACTAACATTACTACCACGACTATTACTACTTCCATTATTACTACCACTACCATTACTACTACCACCACTACAAACATTATTACTACTACCATAACTACTACTACCATTACTATTACCACTATTAGCATTATCAATATTACTACTACTACTACTAACATTATCAACATTATTACTACTACAATTACTACTACCACCACCACTACTACTATTACCAACATTATCAATATTACTGCTACTACCACTACCACCACTACTAACATTACTACTACCACCACTATTACTACTCCCAATACTACCACTACCACCATTACTACTACCATTACCACCAACATTACCAACGTACTACTACTACTACCACTACCTCCACAACTACCACAATTAATACTACTACCATGACTACTACTACTACCACCACTACCAAAATTACCACTACTACCACCACTACTACTACCACCACTACTACTACTACTCACTACCACCACTACTACCACCACTACTACTACCACTACTACTACCACTACTACTACCACCACCACTACTACCACCACTACTACCACCACCACCACTACTACTACCACCAGTGAAGAACGAAAATAAAAAAAATAATGTAAAAAAATAAATAAAAATAACATAAAAAAAATAGGTGTTGAAAAATGAATCAGAAATAAAGAAAAAGTAAAAAAAAAAAAAAAATGTAATAACGAGTCAATAATAAAAAAAAATTTATACTCCCATATATATTATTTTTTTATTAAGATGGAAATATATATATATATTTTTTTTTTTTTTTTTTTTTTTTAATTTTGGTACATTGGAGTGCCTTGATTCTGTTGTTGTTGTTGCTTTTGAATAGTTTGGAGGATTCAGTTGCTCCAGATTTACCAATAGCAAAGAAACTCCTCTTCTCTTAATTAAAGGGTGTGTGGGAATAAGGGGACAGGCTTGGGGGGGACTGTGGGGGTGCGGGAATAGGGGGACAGGCTTGGGAGGGACTGGGGGGGTGCGGGAATAGGGGGACAGGCTTGGGGGAGGGTTAGGGAGTGCGGGAATAAAGGACAAGCTTTCTACCCACTCCAAGCCTGTCCCCCTATTCCAGCACCCCTCCTTCCCCCCCCCCCAAGCCGGTCCCCCTATTCCAGCACCCCTCCTACCCCCCCAAGCCTGTCCCCTATTCCCACACCCCCATTATTAAGTTGACGTAAGGTGATAAGTTGACGTAAGGTGTTGTTGTATGATATAAATTTTGATATGATACTGATTTATTGATGTGGACGATGGATGGAAAGTGTGGGTGGATATTTGATTGTGGCTGTACTATCTATTTATTCAACTATCTATTTATTCAACTATCTATTTATTGAACTATCTATTTATTGAACTATCTATTTATTTAACTATCTATTTATTTAACTATCTATTTATTTAACTATCTATTTATTTAACTATCTATTTATTTAACTATCTATTTATTTAACTATCTATTTATTAAACTATCTATTTATTTAACTATCTATTTATTTAACTATCTATTTATTTATTTAACTATCTATCTATTTATTTAACTATCTATTTATTTATTTAACTATCTATTTATTTAACTATCTATTTATTTAACTATCTATTTATTCAACTATCTATTTATTTAATTAACTATCTATTTATTTAACTATCTATTTATTTAACTATCTATATATTTAACTATCTATTTATTTAACTATCTATTTATCTAACTATCTATTTATTTAACTATCTATTTATTTAACTATCTATTTATTTAACTATCTATTTATTTAACTATCTATTTATTTAACTATCTATTTATTTAACTATCTATTTATTTAACTATCTATTTATTTAACTATCTATTTATTTAACTATCTATTTATTTAACTATCTATATATTTAACTATTTATTTATTTAACTATCTATTTATTTAACTATCTATTTATTTAACTATCTATTTATTTAACTATCTATTTATTTATTTAATTATCTATCTATTTATTTAACTATCTATTTATTTATTTAACTATTTATTTAACTATCTATTTATTTAACTAACTATTTATCAAACTAACTATTTATCTAACTAACTATTTATCTAACTAACTATTTATTTAACTATCTATTTATTTAACTAACTATTTATCAAACTAACTATTTATCTAACTAACTATTTATCTAACTAACTATATATTTAACTATCTATTTATTTAACTATCTATTTATTTAACTATCTATTTATTTAACTATCTATTTATTTAACTATCTATCTATTTATTTAACTATCAATTTATTTAACTATCTATTTATTTAACTATCTATTTATTTAACTATCTATTTATTAAACTATCTATTTATTAAACAATCTATTTATTTAACTATCTATTTATTTAACTATCTATTTATTTAACTATCTATTTATATAACTATCTAATTACTTAACTATCTATTTATTTAACTATCTATATATTTAACTATCTATATATTTAACTATCTATTTATCTAACTATCTATTTATCTAACTATCTATTTATCTAACTATCTATTTATCTAAGTATCTATTTATTTAACTATCTATATATTTAACTGTCTATTTATTTAACTATCTATTTATTTTATTTATTTAACTATCTATTTATTTAACTATCTATTTATTTAACTATCTATTTATTTAACTATCTATTTATCTAACTATCTATTTATTTAACTATCTATTTATTTAACTATCTATTTATTTAACTATCTATTTATTTAACTATCTTTATTTATTAAACTATCTATTTATTTAACTATCTATTTATTTAACTATCTATTTATTAAACTCGATGGAAGGCTGCCAAGAAGGTGAATTATTATTATTATTATCATTAGAGATTATTGAATCCCTCCAGGTTATGCCACGAAACAGAAAGACGCTCTTATGTCCTATATATATAAGGAGAGGGTCGAGTTTAGTTTAGTTTCTTGATGTGCTTTGGGGGATGTGGTTGTCTGCTGGGACCCTTGCCAGAAAACCCCGAGGCACCAGGCCGGCATGCAGCTTTTTAGGTTTTGTGTGTGTGTGTGTGTGTGTGTGTGTGTGTGTGTGTGTATTTTAGTGTGTGTGTGTATGTATTTTAGTGTGTGTGTGTGTGTATGTATGTATTTTATTTAACTATCTATCTATTTATTTAACTATCTATTTACATAACTATCTATTTATTTAACTATCTATTTATTTAACTATCTATTTATTTATGTGTATGTATGTATTCTAGTGTGAGTGTGTGTGTGTCCTTCGGTGACAACAAACACCATTAACTAACTCCCACTAATATTTATAAATACTTGATGCCACACTGTTTTATTACCACTCTCTATTATTCTTAACAAAGTTGTCGGTATGGGTTTACTTTTAAGGGGGTGCAGGAGTAGGGGACAGGCTTGGGGGGGACTGGGGGGGTGCGGGAGTAGGGGACAGGCTTTGGGGGGGACTGGAGGGGTGCGGGAATAAGGGGGACAGGCTTTGGGGGGGACTGGAGGGGTGCGGGAGTAGGGGACAGGCTTGGGGGGGACTGGGGGGGGGGGTGCGGGAGTAGGGAGACAGGCTTTGGGGGGGACTAGAGGGGTGCGGGAATAAGGGGGACAGGCTTGGGGTGGGTAGAAAGCCTGTTCCCCTATTCCCGCACCCCACCAGTCTCGTCCCCTACTCCTGCAACCCCCCTAACCCATACAGAGTTCTTGGCACCAGCAACTTGCAACACATACTTTATATATATACTGTATATGTATGTATGTATGTATAGTCGCGGTCATATCTAATCATTCATATAGGGGTAACTCACGTAAGAGTTTGACAGCTTCCCTCTGTTCCTTAGATGATAAACTTTCCAATAAAATTAGGTTAACTACCATCTTTTAATTTACTACAAGCGGCTACACACTACTTAACACACACACACACACACACACACACACACACACACACACACATACACACACACACACACACACACACACACACACACACACACACGTTAACTACCCTCTTTTAATTTAATACAAGCAGCTACACACTATTTAAAATAATACCATCATAATTTATGTGAACGTGAAAACATTAGACAGTAAATTGTTTGAGATACCCATATGTGGATGATTATTATTGACCACCACTGTATGTATGTAGGTATGAATATTTTCCCATTGGCATCATAATATGCAAAGTAAAATAAATGTTAAAGGACCCTGTGATAGTACGTACATGAGAACTAGAGAAATATAATGGTGTATCCTGATGCCTGGAATAGTTTGGAGGAATCATTGGTTCCAGATTTAACAACAGTATACAACCCCTTCCCTTTATTACAAACAACATAATTTCCCTGAACTCTGCTGGCTGTCCCTCTTTTCTTTATATTTCCTTCCTGCTTAATTACTGTCACACCTACTCTATCACCTTTTTCTGGCGCTATAGGACCTTGTTGTTACAGCGCCTAATATCCATCAATCAAAACAAAAATTCCCTGAAGAATGGAGACGAAATATGCGGTATAAAATAATTGGTATAGAAGTAATGGAAGTAATAATCAGTTGGCAATGATTTTTACAAGAAAGAATTATCTGTGTATGAAAAAAATAGTATATATTCTTTGTTGAAATGGAGAAACTGTAATATTGTATCGTGTTGTCAGAGCTAGTAGTAGTAGTGTGTTGTCAGTGGTAGTAGTAGTGTGTAGTCAGTGTTGGTAGTAGTGTGTTGTCAGTGCTAGTATATATAGTAGTGTGATAATTATTTAAACTAGCAGTATGTTGAAACTTGGCAAAGCTAATAGCATTCTAGTGAGGAATATAATAAACAATATTTTGGGCACAGATAATGCAACTTGGATTCTTTACTTACATGTTTCTTGCCTTCCTTTATGACTTTATGACTCTCTTATTTGTACCATAAAGTCTATAAGTATTATTCTATACAGCTTCGTGTCAGCGTATCACAGAGAGGGGGAAGCTTGTACACTCACTCCTCCTCGTTCCAAACCTATAGACATGCACAGGAAAAGTACAGCAGCAACCAAACCATTTTTATTTATCTAGGAGGAGCTATAAGACTGAATGCCCCGTGTAAGAGAAGTCAATGGGGGCTAATGAATGGCCATAAGATTAGAACGATGTTTCCGAATAGAGAGAATGTATTGAGTCATCGTACCGGCCGAGTAAAAGCACTCTCCAACCCGGTACATGCACACACCACTTACTACTGCTGGGCCAAATAGTTTCATTCTCTTTCCGAGCTAATTTAACCTAGTGTGAGTGAATCCATACAATCCTGTCCTAACCTAACCAAACCAGGACCTGACCTAACCTAACCGACCCAAACCTTGAGTGAATCCAACCAAACCTGACTTAACCTAATCAAACCCGGACCTGACCTAACCTAACTGACCCAAACCTTGAATGAACCCAACCAATCCTGTCCTAACCTAGCCAAACCAGGACCTGATCTAACCTAACCTAACTGAGCTGGTGCATGTACTGGGTTGGAGAGTGTTTCTATGCGTTCCGACCTTCATCACATCATAGCATATCTCATGACTTTTCTTACACACGGTCCCATTACACACACGAGGTAACATCTATATTGGTTCACATGACTGACTGCGACACTGACGACCTCTCCATTCGGTGGACGAGGGTTCGGGTAACGGCGCCTCGCTTCTCAAACTCTTCCAGTTCCTGTTGGGCCTTGCGGTACTTGGCCAGGTTGAGGGCAGCGATCTCCTCAGCCTCATCCACCTGTCGTTTGTAGCTCTTCACCTTCTGCTGAAGTTTGTCGAGGAGGTCCTGCATCTTCTCAAAGTTCTTCCGGTCTTCGTCAGACTGGAGAGAGAGTTCCAAGATGCGCCTCTCGCTCTTCTTGAAGTTCTTCTCGGCTTCACTGTGGAGGCTGGACTCGTTATGGAGTTGTGACTCCAGTTCACGTACTCTTGACTCCATCTTCATGAAGGCAGCCTTACCTGTCTTGTGAGCATTGCCTTCAATCTCCTCCAAACGTATCTGTAGAAGGCATGGAGGAATTGTGATAAATAATATTAAAGTAACAATAAAAGACGCATAACACTTGTCCTCATTTGCCCCTAACATCATATAATAATAATAGTTACAATAAAGGCTCCGTAATTCTTGACCTCATTCGACCCTGACCTCCTATAGTAATAACAGTAACCCTTGATTTCATTTGACCTCGCATAGTAAAAGTACTGGTAATAACAATTAAGGCAGTGTAAGTCTTGACCTTATTCGCCCCTGACCCACCTGCAACTCCTTGACGGTGACCTCGAGACCCTTACGCATCTTCTCGAGTGTCTCCACGTGTTCTTGTTCCGCCCTCAGTTGGTCAGTGAGGTGAGCGGCGTCCACCACGGCCTTCTTGGCTTTGTCCTCGGAGATCCTGTAGTCGTTGGAGAGCTCGTCGAAGTCACCCTGCAAAAAAAAAAAAGGCAAAAATATATTAACATGACAACCGTTTTGCTGTACATGGTAAGTCCTGCTAACCATGCCAAGAAACTGCTGCTTCACTTTAGGTGGTATATTACATGTTGAAGTATGAAATAATCTGTATCCTCCATTATACCAACAATATTTTTACCATCGTGACTATGGCTAATAAAAACTCACATGGAGAGTTTGAAGGTCACTCTCCAACTTTCTCTTGAATAGGTTGAGGTTCTCATTGTCTGAGCTCAGCTTGCGGACCATTTCATTGATATCCACCACGTCGTCCTCAGCACGGCGACGAGTTCGGTCTGACTGTTCCAGAAGGTTCCTGGACTCTTCCAGTTCCAGCTGCAGAGTGTTTATCTTGCGCTCGGCATTCGTCAAGTTTTCTCGTTGCTCTGTGGCCACGCGACGGTCATTCTCAATTACAGATTTTTGCTCCTTGACCTCTGCCTGTAATTTCTTGACAAATTTTTGCATCTCTGCATTGGCTTTATTGCTGTGTTCGAGTGCCGCCTCCAGCTCATGGATGTCTGTCTCCATCTTCTTCTGTACACGCACAGCCTCTGCTTTGGTCTTGGCTTCAGCCTCCAGTGTGGACTGTAAGGATTCCATGGCACGCACGTTGTTCTTTCTAGGAGCAGCATTGGAAATTTGGATTAAGCTTGGTCTCATAAGTGATAGTTATCTAATTGAATAATGAATATTACTAATATTGTCTATAATTAAAAACAGTGCTTAACGTTAGGTAATAAATGCTCAACCTATTAATAATTCAAGTACTGATCAGTGCAGTATCTTTTAATGACCTAAACTCTCCAACTTGATGAAGCTACCTTACATCAGATTTCACAACTATTTGTTAATGATAATCATATCCTATAATAATGATAAAAGAACCTTTACCTGTGACACTCAAATTCCTCTTCCTTCTCATGAAGTTGCTTCTCTACTTCTTGTCTAACATGTTCCACTTCTAACTGAGAGCGAAGTACTTTATTTTCTTCCTGCTCCAGTGCTGTCTCCACCTCCTCCAGTGCAACCCGCAACTCGTCCTTCTCCAACTCGAAGCGTTTGACAGTCTTCTGTGTGTCGTCCAGGATACGACCATTGGCAACCAGCTGATCCATCAGAGCCCGGATTTCTTCAGCGAGTCCTTTGTTCTCACGACGCATCGAGTCCATGTGCTTCAAGTTCTCCTCGTAAGCGGCACTGATGCGGAAATTCTCAGTCGCCATGGTTTTGCACTCCTTCTGGGAGGTATTGAAATCAACAGTGATGTCCTCAACCTTCAGCTTCCATTCGCCGAGGACCTTATCAAAGATCCTCTGTTTCTTTTCAGCAGAAGCAGCCATTGTCTGTGCCCGTTCCACCTGCACCTGCATCTCCTCCAACTCAGCCACAGCACGCTGCTTAGTTTTCTCCAGATTTAAGTTCTTGACGTGGAGTTGTTCCATCTGTGCCTCGGCTTCGTCCAGGCGGCATGAGAGTTTGAGACGAGCGGCCTCCAACTCTTCGGCTCGTGTCACACCTTCATTCTCGTACTTGGAGCGCCACATAAGAGTCTCGGCACTGGCTTTGGACAAGAAGCGTTCCAGCTCGTTCTTGGCTTCGTTTTCGTCTTCTAGTTGTTCCGTCAAGCTGTCAACATCATGCTCCAAGTTGCGATACTTGCCAAGGAGAGTTGCTCGCAGCTGCCAAACAGATAAGCTATATCAATCATCAATGAGTACAGAAAATTGAAACTCATGCGAATATATATATATTTTTTTGTGCATTATAGAATTTGTACTGAGGAATATCTTTAAATGTATGAATATAACAAGACAATACTTAAAATTCATACATGTTTAAGCAGCTCATGATATTCATCTAAAATTCGAACATTCTATCAGTACATTAAGTTCTAAATACAGTATAAACAAACATATAGTATCAAGCCAAGGGACCAGAGAGTGTCAGCACACTACCTTTGCCTCCTCCTCGGCAGTCTTCTTGGCTTCTTCAAGCTGGTTTGAGATGGAGATTTTGAGTTTGTTCAGAGAGCCAAGCTGAGCCTCTGCTTCCTCCAACTGACGCAGGAGGTCAGCATTCTCCGCTGCCAACTTCTTCTTAGTACCATCAAAGTCACTGAGGTTTCTGAGGGCCTCGTCCAGTCTGACTTGTACCTCGTGCATCTGATGTTGTAACTGTTTGTTGGTCTTTTCACTTTCAGCCTGCCGGACACAAACAGTGTTAAAAAACAACAACATATATGTGGCAGGATTTCTCATCTGAATTATTGTCTGACTTTATATTCAGCAGGCTGTACAGAAAATAACATCCCATCCAGATACTCCAATGGGTTAATGAGTGGGTGCTCTCCCTCCCAGTAAGGTATACGCTTATACACATGGGACTGAAGCCTATTTCTATTGCTGATTAACACTAACCTTTTCCAGGGTAATTCTATCAATATGGTTGCTGGCCTCGTCAAAGTCACGCTTCAGCAGTTCCTTCTCCTTTTCTGATCTGTTTTAGAACAATTATGAGACAAACCCTAAGACATTATTGGCAGGCATGCTACTTTCATATTGTTTCTTTCTAGGAAATTATTCCCCCATCGCTTGAAATTAAAAATAGAAATGACTTTTTGTTAATTGATAATGAAGTTGTGTTTTTAGCAACAGAAGGAAGAACACTTACCTCGCCTTAGCCTTGTTCAGGTTCTCAATTTGTCCTGACATCTCTCCTATTGAGTCGTTGTGTTTCTTACGCATATTATTCATGATGGAGGCGTGACGAATATTAGTTTCTTCAATATCACATCGAAGTCTGGCAAGTTCTCCTTCGCGTTTTTTGTTGAGTTCGATCTGGGCAGCGGTGGCGTCCCCAGCTTCCTCCAGGCGATCACTCACCTCACTCAGTTCACGAGACATGGTGATCTTGGCTTTCTCAGCGGTGGACCGGACTTGACGCTCGTGTTGGATCTCCGCCTCCAGTTCTTCGTTGCGGCACTGTAGTTCCTTGATGGACTTGTTGAGTTTGATAACCAGGTGCTGTTCGTCCTCCACCTTCTTGGCCAGGGCACCAATTTCCTTGTCTTTCCTATCAATGGCCGCCTCGAGTTCCTTGCGGCTGCGGGTGAGTTCGGACACGGTCTCCTGCGTCAGCTTCAGGTCGTTCTCGGTCTTCCTCTTGTACTTCTCCGAGTCAGAGCGGAGTTTCTTCTCGTGCTCCAAGGCATCCTCGAGCTCGTCCAGTCGTTGCTCCAGTTTTCCCTTGACGGTGGTGAGGTGGTTACACTTGTCCTCTACACTCTGGTTATCCTCGGCTGACTTCTGGTTGATGTCCTGCAGGTGTTTCTTTTCCTTCTTGACCTTGTTGATGAGTTCCTCCTGGGTGTTGATCTCATCCGTCAGGTTGTGGATCACGTGTTCCTTGGCCGCCTTCTCTTGCTCAGACTTGTGTATTGAATTCTCCTTGTCTTGTATCTCCTTCTTCAAAACAGTGACGTCTTGCTCGACTTTCTTTTTGCTCTGTACCAAAGCTTGTCTTGCTTCCTCCTCCTTATGCAGTCTGTCTGTTGTGTCCTGTGTACGAATGGATGATTACGTGCGTTAATTCGATATGCAGAAAATATAGGAAAATCTGTTAATACAGAAATTATGTAGGAATATTTTTAACTGTTCGAAATAAATTGTTGTTGTTGTTGAAGTTCCACAAGCTGTCTGACCGAGCAGCCCCGTGTTTGAAATAAGTTGTTGTTCTTATTGAGAAAATCATTAAATGCGTCCCTCACAGTTAGCTTTACACGCGGCGCTTGGTGTGCGTTTTAAGGTATATGTTTTGGTCTATAATAGTTGGTTATAACACTATACCTTATGACTGTGTCATAAGACAGTTGTCCAGACAGTTCTAATTAATTACTAACCAAATTCTGTACACTTAAATTAGCTTCGCACTATAACTTAGAAATACCACATCATGCAAAGTTTTTAGGAATCAGTATCCCTTCAATTGATTAACAAAACGTTCTCCTCTTAAGGGTGTAATAAATTTTTGGTGCATATTTCAGGAAACAAATCTATAGATTACCGAAAATAATGGTGGCCTGTAGTCTGGAGGCATCAATTACTCCAGATTTACTAATACTGACTGTACTATCGTGGACAGAACATCAGGCTCTACTCCTGACTGCAGAGACTTGATCTTTGTTTGCTGATGGACATAAACACATTACATTACTGACTATAGACCTACAGAACCTTACCTCCAGCTGAGTTTCCAGTTCTGCTCTTTGTTGTCTGAGCTTTGCCTCCTTCTCCAGGAACTCTGAAGCATTACCCTTCGTGGACTCCAGTGCCAGAAGGAGTGTGTTCTTCTCCTCCATCAGGGCGAAGTTGGCAGTTTCCAGATCCTGTCTCATTTTGGTTTCGTTTTCGAGGTCTTCCAGAGCTTTGGTCACCTGATCCTCGAGTGCTTTCATCTCGTCCTCGATGCGTGTGACATTGAGGAGTGGCTTCACCTTCTGCCACAGGTTGTACCAGGGCCATGTACGCATCTGTAGGAACTTCCTGAGGTTCCGCTGGACCACTTCCAGAGCAACGCGCTGCTCTTGGAGTTTCTTGTAGGACTGTCTGCCGATGTAACCCCTCACCCACGCCTGTAGCCACGCCACCATCCTGGAGAGACGGTCATCACGTACCTCTTCCAGAATACCCAATGCTCCAGCCCGGAAGAACACCTGCAATCACCAAGAAGCTGATGGAGGAGGTGTGGGAGTAGGGGACGGGGAGTTTGGGGGGGGGGGGGGGTGCGGGAGTAGGGGGATAGGCTTGGGGGGGATTAAGGGATACGGGAATAGGGGACAGGCTTGGGGGGGGGGTTTAGGGGGTGCAGGAATAGGGGAACATACGAACAAGTCCAAACTCTAAGAAGTTATGTGAATACCGACCACGATGTTTTCGTCAGGTAAAGACAAAAAATAATAATAATAAATAAAAAATAAATGAGGTAGTGTGATCCTTGGCTAGACATAATAATAATAATAATAATAATATTAATAATAATAATGAAAATAATAATAATAATAATAATGAAAATAATAATAATAAATATAATAAAAATAATAATAATGAAAATAATAATAATGAAAATAATAATAATAATAATAATAATAATAATAATAATAATAAATATAATAATTAATAATAATAATAATCATAATACTAATAATATCACCTTGGTTTTGCCCAGACGGTAGAGTTCCTTATCCAGTCCTGCCTTGTCGAAACATACCTGGGCCGCTTTCTTGTCGTCGGGTATGACAGACATCTCCTGGGAAGCCAAGATTTTGTACCTGTGGAAAGAGAGAAAAAAAAAAAATCGGTTGTAGTAAATATTGAATGGGTGCCTTCACTATACTCTGTTCAAAATTTGTGTTCCTTTTGGCCTCTTATGCTTAGATAGATAGAAATAGATAGATAGATAGATAGAGATAGTTAGATAGATAATGATATAGTTAGATGGATAGATAGAAATAGATAGATATATAGATAGATAGAAATAGCGATAGATAGACAGATAGAAATAGCTAGATAGATAGAGGTTAGTGGAACATAAATTTTGAATATAGTAGCAAGTATATTCTGGGGATTATTTTAGGTTGCTGGGGAAAGTACATTCGGCAAAAAAAGTTTCGTTACCATCCTTTTAACAGTGTGATGTAATGACTGGCGAGTCAGGTGTGACGCGAGTGTCTTATATACCTCCATCAACCTCCGTGTCCATCAGTGTCTAATGGGCAGGGAAGTAGGAATGACGTTCTTTCAGTTAGTGCTACTTTTTCTGTGTAATTTCATGGTTATTCTTGTTCTAAAGTACTCAAACGTATTTCCTTATGTTTAATAATCAATTGTTAAATAGTAATAGTTCTCGAACACTCAAAATTTAGTTCAAAATTAGCAAAACTTTTGATATAAAAAAAGCTGTCACTGCTACAGCACGCATATTATCAGGGGGGCAAAGACGATAGCCATCCCGGATGTCTCGGATGACACAAGGGGCACAGCTGCCTAGTCTAGTGGAGCACCAATCCTGCCGCGCTTACCGGTTAAAATTAATGTAGGGATGATAACGAAACTTTTTTGACGATTGAACCTCTGCTTGGGCCTTATGTCTGTGCTGGAGGGTCCAACAACATTTTGTTTTTTTTGGCAAAATATGACATCTCTCTCTCTCTCTCTCTCTCTCTCTCTCTCTCTCTCTCTCTCTCTCTCTCTCTCTCTCTCTCTCTCTCTCTCTCTCTCTCTCTCTCTCTCTTTCCTTCCCTTACCCACCCATCCCTCGATTTTAGCACAATAACTTGTCTCTAACTCCCTCCCTCTTTCCCTCGTGTTACAATACCCACCTGTTTTTAAAGTCTGGGTAGAGCATCCTGTTTGGGAATCCTTTACGACAAATACGTATACCTTCCAGTACACCATTACACGTCAGTTGGTGCATGATGAGGCCAGCGTCAACCACACCTAGAATTATATATTGAACAAGATGAAAAAAAAGAAAAAAAGTGTCATTAATTAAGGGGAGAGTAGTATACTTTTGATAGATTGGAGTGCCTTGAATCCTCCAAAGTATGCCACGAAACAGACCTAGATGATGAAAAATAATGGTATCCTGTTGCCTGGAATAGTTTGGAGGAATTATAATCTCCTAAAATGTAAAATCTATACCTTCCCCTTAAGAATATTGTATAAATATATTTGTCGTTAAAAATACCGTAAAAATATTATTGTCATTAAATACTACTACTACTAAAAATATAGTCTACTAATATTTGTCATTACTAATACCGTATAAATATATTTTTCATTATTAATAATATAAATAAGTCCTAATACTAACCCTAATATTACTAATAATATCGTCTACTAATAATACCGTATAAATATATTTGTCATTAATAATAATAAAAATAAGGTCAACTATAACCTTAATATTACTAATAGCACCTACTAATTTAATTTCAATACAGTTCATATTAATAGTAGAGTCTATATATTTACCCCTAAAGACCATGTGATCTTCAATGGGCCACCAATATTGTTTGTTGTTAATTTGGTCCAGTTTCAATGTCATGCTTTGGGAGAATGAAGTTGATTTAATGGACAACAAGACTTAGTACTGTTATATTCTCTTATCTAACCCACTCACCTGGAGAATGAAGGTGATCTAATGGACAACAAGACTTAGTACTGTAATATTCTCTTATCTAACCCACCCACCTGGAGAATGAAGGTGATTTAATGGACAACAAGACTTAGTACTGTAATATTCTCTTATCTAACCCACCCACCTGGAGAATGAAGGTGATTTAATGGACAACAAGACTTAGTACTGTAATATTCTCTTATCTAACCCACCCACCTGGAGAATGAAGGTGATTTAATGGACAACAAGACTTAGTACTGTAATATTCTCTTATCTAACCCACTCACCTGGAGAATGAAGGTGATCTAATGGACAACAAGACTTAGTACTGTAATATTCTCTTATCTAACCCACTCACCTGGTGACTTGGTCTCGTTGGGTACGATGCAACGGATGAAGTGAGGGTGGGTGGCGTTCAGTGTCCTCATCAGGTTCTGGAGTTGGTCCTGGTGGTGGGGGTGAGAAATGAAGACTTTATTTTTAGTGTGTGTGTGTGTTATTGTTTGTGTGTACGTGTGCGTGTGTGTATGTGTGTGTGGGTGTGTGTGTATGTTTTTTTTTTTTTTTTTTTTGTGTGTGTGTTATTGTTTGTGTGTGTGTGTGTATGTTTTTATGTTTTTGTGTGTGTGTGTGTATGTTTTTATGTTTGTGTGTGTGTGTGTGTGTGTGTGTGTGTGTGCCTATCCTCCTGGTGTCATGACTAACTCTTATATATATTTTTTTATCATACGTTTGAAAAATACAACTGTTGATCATTTGGTGGAATCAGTTGTTCCAGATTAGTTTACCAACTTCATGAACTTGCGTCACTTACCCTGTAGGCAGAAGACACAGTTTGGAACCCACCAGACTTCTTGCCTCGCCCTCCTGAAAAAAAAAAAAAAAAAAAAAAAAAAAAGACTTTACACCATCTAAAGAAAAATGAAAAAAAAAAAAAAAAATATGAAAAAAAAAAACTTTACACCAGCTAAAGCAAAATGAAAAACTAAATGAAAAGTGAAACAACTACTCCAGCAAATTATGTAATATAGAAGCAAAATGGTAATGGATATTTTTTTTTGTAGCAGAAAACTTAAGAACGTCAGAATTTTTGGATGAAATAATTCGAGTTAATTCAACATGGAATAATTCGAGTAATTCACTGCACTACTACCCCTTTAATTAATACTCTTTTCAACACACCTGTTCTTAATTACTACTCTTTTCAACACATCTGTCCTTAATTTAATACTCTTTTCAACACACCTGTTCTTAATTCCTCCTCTTTTCAACACACTTGTTCTTAATTTAATACTCTTTACAAGACATCTTCTGTCCTTAATTTAATATTCTTTCCAACACATCTTCTGTCCATAATCTAATACTCTTTACAACACATCTTCTGTCCTTAATTTAATACTCTTTCCAACACATCTTCTGTCCATAATCTAATACTCTTTACAACACATCTTCTGTCCTTAATTTAATATTCTTTCCAACACATCTTCTGTCCTTAATTTAATATTCTTTCCAACACATCTTCTGTCCATAATCTAATACTCTTTACAACACATCTTCTGTCCTTAATTTAATACTCTTTCCAACACATCTTCTGTCCATAATCTAATACTCTTTACAACACATCTTCTGTCCTTAATTTAATATTCTTTCCAACACATCTTCTGTCCTTAATTTAATATTCTTTCCAACACATCTTCTGTCCTTAATTTAATATTCTTTACAACACATCTTCTGTCCTTAATTTAATATTCTTTCCAACACATCTTCTGTCCATAATCTAATACTCTTTACAACACATCTTCTGTCCTTAATTTAATACTCTTTACAAGACATCTTCTGACCATAATTTAATACTCTTTTGAAAATATCTTCTGTCCTTAATTTAATACTCTTTACAACTCATCTTCTGTCCATAATTTAATACTCTTTTGAAAATATCTTCTGTTCTTAATTTAACACATTTTTCTTCTCTACTACAAACTTACCCTTGGCCTCCCCACCACCACCACCACCAGACTGCCCAGGGTGGTCAGCGAAGACAGTGACAATGAGTTCGTTGGACCCTTTCTTGAACTGATCCACGAGGGTGTCATTGAGGGGATCCTTGTTCTTCTCCAGCCACCCAGACAGGTTGTAGCTCACGGTGCCGGCGTAGTGGACGATGGCGAAGTGGGCCTCGGGTTGCCCTGGCTTCGGTGGCTTGGGTTTGATGAACACGGGGGATTTGCCCAGGTGGTTGGCGTTCAGTTTCTCAGAGAAGGATTTGTCTGTGGCCTTGGGGAACATAGACTCTTCCTCAAGGATGGACAAAACACCCATTTTCTGGAATTGGAGTTAAGGGGAGAGTATACTTTCGGTACATTGGAGCACCTTGATTCCTCCAAAGTTTGACAGGAAACAGGACCAGATATACAAAAGATAATGGTGGCCCGTTGCTGGAAATAGCTTGGAGGAGTCATTATCTCCTAAAAAAATTAATCTTTACCCTCCCCTTAACATTTCATTTGGTAAAAACAAACAAAAAAAACTGAGAGCTGAATGGATTATGTATGTTAAGACTCAATTTATTGCATTTAGTTGTAAAGGTAGAAAAACTTGTTTTGTTTGGAGGGCAAATCATTCCTACAAAATATCACTGGAAACAAAATACCTGTGATATTTTTTAAGGGATCTGTTTTTTTTTTTTTTTTTTTTTTTTTTTTGCGATAGTTAGTTTGTAGCCAGGATTTTTTTTAGATAAATGAGTCCTTCAAATATCGCCACGAAACACACAAACACACACAAATACACAAACACACACACACAAACACACACAAACACACACACACACACACACACACAAACACAAACACAAACACAAACACACACAAACACACACACACACACACTAGTATTCTAATTTACCATCATCATGTTTTTTCCCTTAATTAAACTTTGTCGATTATATACCAATGTTATGATAAATATTCAAAATTGATATCCAGTGTTTTAATTAAAGGACCCTGTGATAATAACAATAACAACAACAACAACAATATTAACAACAACAACAACAACAATATTAACAACAACAACAATAATAACAATAATAACAACAACAATAATCTGTACACATACTAAAATAATAATCATATCATAGGAAGGTTGTTTTCAAACTTTTTTTTATTCGTGGTGACATTTTGTTTATCATATGCATGAATATCCGTGGTGTTGACGATGGTGTGGTACCGATACGATGGCTCTGTAGTGTGTCTATGGAACTATGAATGTTCTTGCATACGGCTCTTTCGTGTCACGCAGACTAACTTACTACTACTACTACTACTACTACTACTACTACTACTACTACTACTACTTATATTAACTTACAGTAAGATTAGTATAGGTATAGAATCAGATAGTTACAATATACTAACTTACTACTACTACTACTACTACTACTACTACTAACATACAGTAACGATTGGTAAGGTATAGAATCAGTTATAAAGTTTGTTACCGTACCTTCTCAAAGAGCTCAATGCAGGCCTGTAAATCCATACCAAAGTCCACGAAGGTCCAGTTGATGCCTTCCCTCTTGTACTCCTCCTGCTCCAACACGAACATGTGATGGTTGAAGAACTGCTGCAGCTTCTCATTACAGAAGTTGATACAGATCTGTTCGAACCCGTTGTACTGGAGGGAAGGGGAGGGTTGATGGAAATGTAACTCGGGTATATAAAATTGGAAGACATAAGATATTGAATGTTAATTTAGGGGGTGTGGGAGTAGGGGACAGGCTTGGGGGGTTAGAGGGGGTGCGGGAATAGGGGACAGGCTTTCAACCCCCCCCCCCCCTCCACCCCAAGCCTGTCCCCCTAACCTCGCACCCCCCAAAACAACCCCAAGCCTGTCCCCCTATTCCCACACCCATTTAAAGAGGAAAATAATGGTGTATTGTTTTGAATGGCACTTTTGCATAAACTTAAAATTATATATATTATATTTATAATGAATCCTATTAGGAGAAATCATTGTTGAAGACGTTTCACTACTGCTTTTTCCAGTCGCTTTTGTTTTACTTAAATAAGAAGTAGTTAAACGTCTCAAAATCTCTCTTGACTACATATTATTTCACTCATCCATCAATCAATCAGTCAATCAATCAATCAATCAATCAATCAATCAATCAATCAATCAATCAATCAATCAATCTCCCTTGACTACATCATATTATTTTACTCATCCATAATAAGGTGGTGTTTGTTTACATCAAAAATTTCGAAGCCTGCGATATCCAAGACCCCGATGAACGAGGCTCTCTTCAGTCCAGTCTCCAGAGTCACGTTACACTTGGTCACCAGCCACCTGAAGACACGGTCGAAGAGTGCCTTAGCCATGGCCCCAACACCGTAGTAACACTGGTCCACGTTCATACCTTTAGCCACGAACTCAGCCCCGACTTTAATCTTGGGTTTGGTGATGTTTCGGTACATGTCGGTGGCGTCAACACCAAGGAGTTTACCGATTGTCTCACCCACCTTGAATTAAACGGGAGGAATTCTGAATGAGCATATGTATGTATATGTACAGACAGTCACGAGCACTAACAAGCTTTTTAATAGTCCAAATTACTTTTTTTTTATAATATAGAGTGCTTTGATTCCTACAAAGTATATCTCTTGGCCTTGGTACTACCTATATACCCCCACTGCCTCACCTCGGTACTACCTATATACCCCCACTGCCTCACCATGGTACTACCTATCTACCCCCACTGCCTCACCATGGTACTACCTATATACCCCCACTGCCTCACCATGGTACTACCTATATACCCCCACTGCCTCACCATGGTACTACCTATCTACCCCCACTGCCTCACCTTGGTACTACCTATATACCCCTCACTGCCTCACCATGGTACTACCTATATACCCCCACTGCCTCACCATGGTACTACCTATATACCCCTCACTGCCTCACCATGGTACTACCTATATACCCCTCACTGCCTCACCATGGTACTACCTATATACCCCCACTGCCTCACCTTGGTACTACCTATCTACCCCCACTGCCTCACCATGGTACTACCTATCTACCCCCACTGCCTCACCATGGTACTACCTATATACCCCCACTGCCTCACCTCGGTACTACTTATATACCCCCACTGCCTCACCATGGTACTACCTATCTACCCCCACTGCCTCACCTTGGTACTACCTATATACCCCCACTGCCTCACCATGGTACTACCTATATACCCCCACTGCCTCACCATGGTACTACCTATATACCCCCACTGCCTCACCATGGTACTACCTATATACCCCCACTGCCTCACCATGGTACTACCTATATACCCCCACTGCCTCACCATGGTACTACCTATCTACCCCCACTGCCTCACCATGGTACTACCTATATACCCCCACTGCCTCACCATGGTACTACCTATATACCCCTCACTGCCTCACCATGGTACTACCTATATACCCCCACTGCCTCACCATGGTACTACCTATATACCCCCACTGCCTCACCATGGTACTACCTATATACCCCCACTGCCTCACCATGGTACTACCTATCTACCCCCACTGCCTCACCATGGTACTACCTATATACCCCCACTGCCTCACCATGGTACTACCTATATACCCCCACTGCCTCACCTCAGTACCGTCGGGTTCGGCCTGTTCCTCGCGACCCCTCTGCTTGAACTTCATCTCTCCCAGGTGCATCACGGTGGAGGTCACTCTGTACACGTTCTCCACCTCGAGTTTATTGAAGCCAAGAACGTCGAATGCGTCCTGGCAAAAAAAAAAAAAAAAAAAAAAATTATATATAGATAAAAATAAAAATAAAAATATAGATAAAAAATAAAAATAAAAATATAGATACAAAATCAAAATCAAAATATAGATAACAAAATAAAAATAAAAATATAGATAAAAAATAAAAATTAAAATTAAAAATCAAAATATAAATAAAAAAAATACTGGGTATGAACGATTTTTTGACTGTGTAAAGGAACGTGTATTACATTGATTACAAAAGAAAGATTATTATATAATTATTATTTTTGCTAGAGAGAGAGAGAGAGAGAGAGAGAGAGAGAGAGAGAGAGAGAGAGAGAGAGAGAGAGAGAGAGAGAGAGAGAGAGTTGGATGTCAGATCATTATTGTTTGTTATGTTATTCTCGCAGGCAAACCTAAATAATTATGGACTAAATTATTATGCCTGGAAATGTCTGAAATAATCGATCTCTGGATGATTGGTTTGTAAGCATGCAAACGAAAGAATGTTAGCTTTGTAAATGACTTATGGGTGAAATATTTAGTGAATAATGAAGCCTTACAAGTGTGGTTGGTTGAGAAGCTAACAAACCAATATATACCCCCACTGTGAAATCAACGTTTAGTGTAGTTGGTTGGGAAGCTAACAAACCAATATATACCCCCACTGTGGAATCAACCCTTAGTGTGGTTGGTTGGGAAGCTAACAAACCAATATATACCCCCACTGTGGAAGAAAAAATAAAACTCCACGTGTATTCCTGTAAGAGATTGTAGACTCACGTGACAAAACTGCATATCCTCGCCGTCATCAATGGAGGGGACGGTGACTTTACCCTGAGACACGTAATGGTAGTCGTAGATGTCGTTGCTCAGGAAACACATGGCTGAAGAAGGTTAGGAAACAAAAACAATCAGTGGCTTTTATAGAACATCAGAAAAATATATCACCGTGGTTTTGAAGAACATCAGAAAAATATATCACAGTGATTTTGTAGAACATCAGAAAAATATATCACGGTGGTTTTGTAGAACATCAGAAAAATATATCACAGTGATTTGTAGAACACTAAAAAAAAATATATATAACTTTCTACCACATTAAAGGTGGTAATTCTATTTTGGTACAGTCATTGGTACAGATTGGTAGTCGTATATACTCACGTTTGAGATCCTTAATTTGGTCTGACATCATCTCGTAGAAAATGTGGTAGGATCGCTCGAGTGACTGTTGTGAGATGACACGAGCCTTCTCCAGCAGGTACACCTCAATGTCAGCACCGGACAGTTTGCCGTTGGGTTGGAAGTGGATACGGATGAACTTACCCTGTGAAATTATTATATCCAAATCAATTAATTATCCACCCACACTTTCCTTCCATCGTTGGTAATTATTATTTTGGTAATAAAGAACAACACGTGTATGATTTTGCACCACCTCATAATAATAATAATAATATCCACCGACACTTTCCTTCCATCATTGGTAAATATCTTGGTAATAAAGAACAACACGTGTATGATTTTGCAGCACCTCATAATAATAATAATTGAGGGGGTTGAGTTGAGTAAGGTGTGCAATGATTATATTTTGATAGGATACTAATTTATTTGCACGATGGAAGGAAGGAAAAGTGTCGGTGGATATTTGATTGTGGCTGTAAGTACACTATAGGTAAAGGAACTCACGAAACGGGATGAGTTGTCATTACGAACAGTCTTGGCGTTACCAAAGGCCTCCAGTACAGGGTTGGTCTGAATGATCTGGTCCTCAAGATTCTGCAACATTAGATAATAATATTTATGAATAACCATACACATAATCATATATATAAAAATCTATACATATATTACATATTAATATATCCAGTGAATTTTCAGAATATATTTTTGCTCAATAGATACGGAGTCAATAATTTGCACCTAGGTCCAAGGCTGTTAGTGGTAATTGTACAGTTTTCTGCCATTACTTTTATTATGTATGTCTTGTGTTTGTTGTTTGTATCAATGGAAGTTGAACCATGTATAATAGTGGATGTTGTTGCTCCCTTGTTATTAAATTCCTTGTTGTGATGGAAGAGGTATTTAATCATAAGTACAACAAGTGAATGACGAGGATATCAAAGCTTATATTTGGATGGTCTTGTATTATCTGTTTGAGTTGAGTTACTATACTATATTTCCTTTCCTTTCTTGGTGGTATTTTTTTTCTGACGATGAACAACTCAGGGACACTTACCGGCTTTTCCTTCACGCCCTCTTTCTTCTTCTTGGTGGTGGCGCCAACGTTAGCAAAGTACGACAGGACCTTCTTGGTGTTCTCAGTCTTGCCAGCACCAGACTCACCACTGAGAGAGAGAGACACGTACATTACAGTTGTACCTCCTGTAGTAACCAACACAGCACCAGACTTACCACTGAGAGAGAGACGTACATTACAGTTATACCTCCTGTAGCAACCAACACAACACCAGACTTACCACTGAGAGAGAGAGACGTACATTACAGTTGTACCTCCTGTAGTAACCAACACAATACCAGACTCAACACTGAGAGAGAGACGTACATTACAGTTGTACCTCCTGTAATAACGAACACAGGGCCACTTACTTGGGTTTGGTGATATGTAGCACCAATGTTGTTTGTGTATTGTTTACATAGCGTCCTTGTGGTGGATATAATAATAATAATAATAATAGTAATAATAATAATAATAGTAATAGTAGTAGTAGTAATAATAATAATAGTAATGATAATAATAATAGTAATAGTAGTAGTAGCAATAATAATAATAGTAATGATAATAATAATAGTAATAGTAGTAGTAGTAATAATAATAATAATATTAAAAATAATAATAATAATAATAGTAATAACAATAATAATGATAATAATAATAGTAATAATAATAATAATAATAATAATAATAGTAATAGTAGTAGTAGTAATAATAATAATAGTAATAATAATAGTAATAATAATAGTAATAATAATAATAGTAATAATAATAATAATAATAATAATAATAATAATAGTAATAACAATAATAATAATAATAGTAATAACAATAATAATAATAATAGTAATAACAATAATAATAATAATAATAATAATAATAATAATAATAATAATAATAATAATAATAATAATAAAACTGAACTCCTTTTGGCAATGTCGTAGATTAAACCTTGTACTTTATATACTGAACTGAACCTTCCAATGAGTATATACAAATAAATACATAAATATAAATAAACAAAAAATAAAAATAAAAAACTTACGTAATCAGCATAGACTGGTTTTCAGCAACTGTGAAGAGACGAAAAAAAAGAACAAGTAAGTTAGATTATTCTTAATTAATTTATTTACTATTATTATAAAAGTTGTCATACAGTACATAAAGTCCTATAGTCCAGCTGAAAGTTCGTAAAATATTAGTGTAGCTGAAATTTTTAAAGTTCTAGTCAGCTGAAGTTTGTAAATCTTAGTGTAGCTGAAAGGTTTTAAAATCTTAGTGTAGCTGAAGTTTTTAAATTCTAGTACAGCTGAAGTTTATAAAATGCTAGTGTAGGTGAGGTTTTTAAAGTTACACCTGAAGTTCGTGAAATACCAGTGTAGCTGAATTTTTGTAAAGGTGAAGTTTGTAAAGTAAAGATATCATCTAGTATAATCCTAGTCTGTTTACTAATGACTTATAAAAATCTAGTTCGTAAATAATTAGTTAGTTATCATCCAGTACTCTCTCCTATTCCGTTTACGAATGAGTTTTAACCCTAAGTATCATTGAACAACACAGGAATATCGTGTCAGGGACCAGAGGTATAAAGGTATTCATCATTTTCCATTGTAACCATCGATCTGACCATCATATCTATACAAATAAAAGCGAATGAATGTTATGTGTTTGGCTGTAAAATATCTAGCCAAAACAGGAAGTTAATTAAAGGGGTGTGGAAGTAGGGGGACAGGCTTGGGGGGGGGGGGGGGGGGTGCGGGAATAGGGGGGACAGGCTTGGGGTGGGTAGAAAGCCTTTCCCTTATTCCTGCACCTCCCTAACCCCCCTCCAGCCTGTCCCCCTATTCCCGCACCCCCCAAAATAAACCCTAACCCCTCCCCAAGCCTGTCCCCCTACTCCCACACACCCCTTAATTAAGAAACAATAAAAAAAGGCCTTTAACATTCACTCCTAAACCCGGCAACATATCATTGTACTCTTCTCTGTTATTCGTTTTAATTAAGAGTACAGTGTTAGTAAATCTGAAGCATCTGATTCCTCCAAACTATTCCTTGCAACAGGACCCTATTATAGTTGTCCATTTGGTTCTGTTTCCTGGCATACTTTGGAGGAATCAAGGCACTCCAATCTACCAAAAGTATACTATCCCCTTAACTGTCAGTGTCACACCAAAAAGACTTATGAGAGAAAAACATACTGTATAATATATGAGCAGCAACAAATCTCGTTTCCAACACCGTAAACCGTCCATCTTTTCCCTTCCCTTCCCAACCCTTCCATTCCTTTCCTCACCCTTCCCTTCCTTTCACTTTCCCTTCCCTTTATCTTTCCCTTTCCTTCCCTTTCCTTTCCTTTCCTTTCCTTCTCTTTCCTTCCCTTTCACTTCCCCTTTCCTTTCCTTTCCTTTCCTTCCCTTTCATTTCTCCTTTCCTTTCCTTTCCTTTCCTTTCCTTTCCTTTCCTTCCCTTTCACTTCCCCTTTCCTTTCCTTTCCTTTCCTTTCATTTCTCCTTTCCTTTCCTTTCATTTCCTTTCATTTCCTTTCCTCGAAAGGACCAGTAGGTCTGTTGCTGTTTGAATGTCCTTTGTATTCCTTTGTATTCCTTCCTTTACCTCACCTCACCTCACCTTCCCTTCCCTTCCCTTCCCTTCCCTCCTCTTCCCTTCCCTCTCCTCTCCTCTCCTCTCCTTCCCTTCCCTTCCCTTCCCTTCCCTTCCCTTTATTTCTCTTCCTGCCTGGTGACGTCATACCCGGCTCCAACACCACCACCAGCCACAGGTGTTGTTGGTGCCTCGCCAGACTCTCTTGTATCCACTATCACACATTCTATTCTGGCGGGAACACACTCGCTACAGATGCTGCTGCTGTAGTCGACGACCCCCTTCAAATACCCCTCAAACAATCCCCTTAGAAACGCCTAGATCACATACACGAGCATACAGAGTCCTTAACAAATATTATAATGGTGTCTGTCATGTTGCTTGGTAAACTGTGGAAGGATCAGCAGTTGTCCTAAAATTCTGACCAGAGTGTGTGTGAGGAGCAGAAAGCTTCGAATCGCCTGGTATTGCTCATTTCCCCCCACCCAGTACACCTATAGAGGCTGAGTTCGAATGCAGGGTATGTGTGTGTGTGTGTGTGTGTGTGTGTGTGTGTGTGTGTGTGTGTGTGTGTGTGTGTGTGTGTGTGTGTGTGTGTGTGTGTGTGTGTGTGTGTGTGTGTGTGTGTGTGTGTGTGTGTGTGTGTGTGTGTGTGTGTGCGCGCGTGTGTGTGTGTGTGTGTGTGTGTGTGTGTGTGTGGTGCCTGCCGTTCTTCTCAAGGTCAGGGATTAACAATACTACTACTTCCCCCTTGAATCGCCGAAAATTATTATCTATAGCGTTATCTCAATGAAGTGGGTATATGGATTGATACGATTTGGCGCTACTATAGTCTGTTCAAAACTTGTGTTCCTCTTGGCCTCTTATGCTTAGATAGATAGAGCGATAGTTAGATAGATAGATATATAAATAGAGATAGTTAGATAGATAGAAATAGCTAGATAGAAATAGCGATAGAGAGACGGATAGAAATAGCTAGCTAGAAAAAAAACCGATAGATAGACAGATAGAAATAGCTAGATAGATAGAGGCTATAGTGGAACACAAATTTTGAACAGACTATAATATCCTAGACAGCTGACTGTATTGATTAAGTGTCGTCCTATTATCCCACCACTTCGACCCACTAGCACAATATTTATGTGGGTAGTAACTAACGTGTTTGATAAATCTGGAACAACCCATTTCTTTCTAACTATTTCAGGCAACAGGACATACAGTCGTGGTCATAATTTATAATCATCCATATAGGGGTAACTCACGTAAGAGTTTGACAGCTTCCCTCTGTTCCTTAGCTGATAAACTTTCCAATAAATTGATTACTACCATCTTTTAATTTACAACATGTAGCTACACACTACTTAAAAAAACAATACCATCACTTGTGAATATGAAAACATTAGACAGTAAATTGTTTAAGATACCCATATGTGGATGATTATTATTGACCACGACTGTACATACATACACATATATTTTTATTATTCTGGTCCTGTTTTCTGGGACATTTTGAAGAAATCGAGGAACTCCAGTTTATAATTAAAGATAAAAATCGTGTCACTGTTTTGTCCGATAAGAGGTTTAGGGGTGGGGGGTGGGGGTGGAATTTAGGGGACAGGCTTGGAGGGGGGGGGGGCGGTTAGGGTGGTGGAAAAAAAGTGTGGGTGGATATTTGATTGTGGCTGTACATCTTGTTAATTATTGGTTACTAAGGAAATTCATACAGGGAGTAGATGAGTATAATAATAATAATTGAGGGGGTTGCTTGAGTTGACGTAAGGTGTTGTTTGTTGTTGTTGTATGATTATATTTTGATACGATATACTGATTCTAGTAAATATCTTGATTATAAAGAACAACACGTGTATGATATTGCAGCACCTCATAATAATAATAATAATAATAATTGAGGGGGTTGCATGAGTTGACGTAAGGTGTTTGTTGTTGTTGTTGTATAATTATATTTTGATATGATACTGATTTATTTACACGATAGAAGGAAGGAAAGTGTGTGTGGGTGGATATTCGATTGTGGGAGGAGCTGAGCATATTTTTTTCCCCACCTCGTCCCCATGCCACGAATTTCTGTGTCCAACTGTACACCTCGTGATAACTGGTGGTGTGTGGGCCTCCGTCTAGAAATGCCCCGGCCTATTCTGGACTCAGCCTCGACCGGAGTGGACTAGATGTTGTGGATTGCCATTAAATAACTGTGTGTGTGTGTGTGTGTGTTAGTGTGTGTGTGTGTGTGTACGTGTAGAAAGTGCACGTGTGTGTTAGTGTGTTTTAGAGTGTGTGTGTTAGTGTGTGTGTGTTAGTTAGTGCTAGTGTATATGTGTGTGTGTTAGTGTGTGTACGTATAGAATGTGTACATGTGTGTGTGTGTGTGTGTGTGTGTAGGTAAACAACTGGCACACCTCCAGACAACCAACCGTTTCTCTAAATCTGGTAAAACAATTCCCCTTCAATCCCTTCTCGTCTCCTGTTACACTCTCACCACCAACTTGTCGACATGGGAAGCTGGTTGGTTGGTTAGTTAGTAAGTTAGTTAGTTAATTAGTTGGTTGTTTAGTTAGTTAGTTAATTAGTTAGTTAGTTAGTTAGTTGGTTGGTGGGTTGGTTGGTTGGTTAGTTAGTTAGTAAGTTAGTAAGTAAGTTAGTTAGTTGGTGGGTTGGTGGGTTGGTTGGTTGGTTGGTCAGTCAGTTAGTTGGGAATTTTGTCAGTTAGTTAGTCAGTCATTTGGTCAGACTCTGTTCTCCTATAAAAGTAAGATAATCCTACTCTGTTCTCCTATGATTATTATGGTGTTGAAGTAACGAACGAATTATAATAGTGAACCTACCTTGTAACATGTCCATATAGGCTCCGTCAGAGATGGCAAAGATGTGAGGTGGCACTTCATTACGCCTCTTGCCCTGGTAGATCTTGACCACACGGTTGGTATAGATGGGGTAACGCTTGTAGGGGTTGACGGCGATACAGAACAGACCAGAGTACGTGTAGATGAGCTTGTTGACATAGCGAATTTTCAGATTGTACAGGACAGAGGGATCGTTGAGGTAAGTCAAGTTGGACATGTCCTCGCACTTCTCAAACTTGGGTGGGTTGACTTGATTGACTAAGTCCTTCTTCCAGTCTTTGGTCTCGCCGGCGGCACAGACCGTGATGAGTTCCCCCTTACTGCCCTGGATCTCACCCTCCACGAAGCCCTCCTTATCGTTGGGGACCCAGCAAGTCGTCTTGGGGTCGTAAGGTTTGGCCTGGTCTTTCATTTTTTGTTCGTGCGAGACGAAGAGGAACTCGGTGGGGTCAGGGTCAGGCCCCGTACTCTTCTTGATGTGACCAGGCATAGTGGTGGTGTTAGTGGTGGTGGTGAAGGTGTATGTGGTGGAGGTGGTGGTGGTGAAGGTGAAGGGTTCTTAGCGTCGAGCAGTCAGGCCTTCCTGTAGGAAAAATGAAAGGAGTATGTATTGTCAATTATTGGAACGTTATTCAAGTTCTCTTTTCTCGAGCCTTCAGAAAATGATTGAGTCTTGGATTACACAGTGAACGTCAGAAGGGGAACAGACAATACCACAAACACTCACTCAGTAACTTACAATGAAAATAGGAAGGTAAATATATAATAATGGACATCCATCTACAGTTACTTACGAACCATGGCTTAAAAATATCGGTTTTTAATTTACCCTATTTATATAATGATCAACTTCCGATGAAAATAAATAACAATGTATATAAACTCCTGGACACCAACACAGATACTTAACGATAATATTAATAATGTAGATAAATAACTTAAAAAAAAAGAGAGTGTAGATAAATAATTGTCGACACTCACCCACAGTTAAATCGATACAGATAATAATGTAAATAAATAAATAAATAAATAGATAAATAAATAAATAAATAAATAAATAGATAAATAGATAAATAGATAAATAAATAGATAAATAAATAAATAAATAAAATACTTGACTCCCAACCCACAATTACTTACGATGGCTCAAAATAAAATAATAATAATACCCTTTGGACTGGGACGAAACCACTACTGTATATAGCACTTCATAAATCAAGATAAAACGTATCGTATAAATAAATAAATAAATATATAAATAAATAAATAAATAAATAAATAAATAAATTCTTGATTTGGGACAGAGTTAGTGACGATTATGGCTGTAATAAAAATGAAAAAACGTATCGTGTAAATAAATAAATAAATAAGTAAATAAATAAATAAATATATAAATTCTTGATTTGGGACAGAGTTGGTGACGATTAGGGCTGTAATAAAAATGACACTCCCTTCACCACACACACACACACACATACACACACCACCTACACCTCCTCCTCCTATTATTACTTACGTTGAATTATACAGTATATATATAAATGATTGGGGTGTTGTGTTTTACTGGTGAGGGACAAAGACGAGACGAGACGAGACGACCACCGACCACCTCCTTACTCTTCTACCTCGAGGCCTTGTCTAAATAATGTCCAAGGTAAGGTGAGAAGGGTAGACCGAGGTAGGTAGGTAGGTAGGTAAGAGGTAAGGTATGTATGTGTGTGTGTGTGTGTGTGTGTAAGGAGGTAGGTAGGGGAAGGGGAGGTGAGGGTAGGGTTGGGTTATGGAGGGAGAGGAAGAGAGGAGGGAGAGAGGGAGGAAGAGGGGAGGGGGCTGTTATGGTGAGAGGGAAGTTGGGAAAAGTGGAGAGAGACAAGGAAGGAAGGAAGAAAGGAAGGAAGGAGAGGTATGGGGGAAGAGAAAGAGGAAGGAAGGAAGGGAGGGAAGTAGGGAAAAGTGGAGAGAGACAAGGAAGGAAGGAAGGAAGAAAGGAAGGAGAGGTATGGTAGAGAGAAAGGCAAGAAGGAAGGGAGGGAGGGAAGTAGGGAAAAGTAGAAAGAGACAAGGATGGAAGAAAGGAAGGAAGGAAGGAGAGGTATGGGGAGAGAGAAAGGCAAGAAGGAAGGGAGGGAGGTAAGTAGGGAAAAGTGGAGAGAGACAAGGAAGGAAAGAGAGGTATGGGGAGAGAGAGAGGCAAGAAGGAAGGAAGGAGAGGTATAGGGAGAGAGAGAGATAGAGAAGGAAGGAAGGAATGAAGGAAGGAAGGAAGAAGAGGTATGGGGAGAGAGAGAGATAGGGAAGGAAGGAATGAATGAAGGGAGGGAAGGAAGAAGAGGTAGGGTAGAGAAAGAGGCAAGGAAGGAAGGAATGAATGAATGAAGGAAGAAGAGGTATGGGTAGAGAGAGAGGCAAGGAAGGAAGGAATGAATGAAGGAAGGAAGGAAGGAGAGGTATGGGAAGAGAAAGAGGCAAGGAAGGAATGAATGAAGGAAGGAAGGAGAGGTTAGGTAGAGAGGATGAAAACGAGAGGAAAACAATGGAAAGGAGGGGGGAGGTAGGTAGGTAAGAAGGAGTGGGTACCGTTGTGAGAAAGATACATGCAGACATTGTACTCTTAGCTCTTAGACACGAAAGAGAGGAAGGAAGGGAAAAGGAGAATGGAGTTAGGAAGGAAAGAGGGAGGGAGGGAGGAGATGGAAATTAGGTTGGGTAGAGAGAGAGAGAGGGAGAGGATGAAAATGAAATGTAAGGATAGATAAATAGGGGAGGGGAAGAGAGAGAATAAAAACGAGATATGTATAAAAGAGAAAGAGTGTTAGTAGAATAATTAGGAAGATAGATAAAAAAGTGAAGGAGGGAAGAGAGGAAGAGGAAGGAGGAGGAGGAAGAGATTGATTGATTGATTGATTGATTGATATTAGGCACAACAACAGCGAGAAAGAAAGGTGACAGCACAGAGGCGAGACAGCAAGCAAGCAAGCAGGAAGGAAATAGAAAGAAAAAGAGGAGGAGGGGGAGCAAGAGAAAGTTGAGTAGAAAGGCAAGAGAAATTATTATTGGTTGATAAAGTCGTCAGGAAAAAATACGAAAGCCGAAATGGACAGATGTTAATTAAAATGGTAATTCTTTTTTGGTACAGTTGGACACATGAATGGTTGGTATGTACAGCCCAGGTGAAATATACATGTCCCATTTGAGTAACCATTGTGTGTCTATTATCAGGTACTTGCTTTTTATTACCATCTTCAATACTGATTTCTGCCCCTGATGGTGTCTCCTATTTGGCACTAAGGAACACACACACTCACACACACACACACACACACACACACACACACACACACACACACACACACACACACACACACACACACACACACACACACACACACACACATACATACACACACACATACACACACATACACATACACATACACACACACACACACACACACACCACACCATCCTCAATGCTGACTTCTGCCCCTGATGTCTCCTATTTGGCACTAATAAGGAACTTGATATTGGAGAGAATCTTTCACATGGGCTGTACCACCCATTCATGTGTCCAACTGTACATTGGAGTGCCTTGATTCCTCCAAAGTATGCCAGGGGAAACAGGAGGACCAGATGGATACAAATAAGGGTGTTTTGTTGGTTGCTTGAAGAGTTTGGAGGATTCAGTTGCTCCAGATTTACAAACACGAAAAACTCCCCTCTTAAATTCAACGTTGGTTAGGTTAGTGGTGGTGGTGGTAGTTGTAGTGGTGGTGGTGGTGGTGGTGGTAGTGGTGGTGGTGGTGGTGGTAGTGATAAGATTGGTAGTGGTAAGTGGTAGTGGTTGTGATTGTGATAGTGTTTGTGTGGTGGTGGTGGTGGTGGTGGTAGTGGTGGTGGTGGTAGACGAATGGAATAAATAATGGTAGATAATACATACATACATACATGCATATATACATAATACATACATACATACATACATACATTTTTCATGCATAAAAAGGAGAAATAAACACGAGAAAAAATGCAAAACTTTTTAGGCCTCAGAGAGAGAGAGAGAGAGAGAGAGAGAGAGAGAGAGAGAGAGAGAGAGAGAGAGAGATAGGTAAGAATAGCAGCGGACACAGTGACCACTATCTGGGAAATTCCTCTCTCTCTCTCTCTCTCTCTCTCTCTCTCTCTCTCTCTCTCACAACTCCAACAAAGCACTACAAGGATTCCTCCCTTCTAATCCATAAAGAATGTATAAAAACTCAAAATTCATCCTCATGTAAGAAATTAAGTATGTAATACGTATGTACGTATGTGTATGTATGTATATAGTATGTATGTATGTATGTATGTATTATATTTGATATTAGCTTAATTGAAAAAAAGGTAATTAATGATAATAATAATAATAATGATAATAATGATAATAATAATAATAATAACAACAATGATAATGATCATAAAAGTAAAGATAATAATAATAATAATACTAATAATAATACTAATAATAATAATAAAAATAATAATAACATTCAAATAAGTGCAATTTCTATCTAACTAGTTTCTTAAATACCGTCCAGATCTTTCCCACCTCACTGTCTGTCTGTCTGTCTGTGTGTGTGTGTGTGTGTGTGTGTGTGTGTGTGTGTGTGTGTGTGTGTGTGTGTCTTGTACAGCCACAATCAAATATCCACCCACACTTTCCTTCCATCGTAGTAAACAATATCCTGGTAATAAAGAACAACACGTGTATGATTTTGCACCACCTCATAATAATAATAATAATAATTGAGGGGGTTGCTTGACGTAAGGTGTTGTTGTATGATTATTATATTTTGATATGATACTGATTTATTGACACGATGGAAGGAAGGAAAGTGTGGCTGGATATTTGATTGTGGCTGTACATTGCTTATAGTTTGATAATCTAAAACAACAGCTTTCCTTTTTGTTGATAATAATGGATTGAATAAAATAGTTTGTTAGTCTAATTATAATAAACTTGAAAGAGAAAGTCATTCATTATTATTATTATTACGGTAGAAATATATAGTATTTATAGTGAATCTTTAATCTCTCTCTCTCTCTCTCTCTCTCACTCACTCTCTCTCTATCTCTCTCTCTCTCTCTCTATCTATCTATTTTCTCTCTATCTATCTATCTCTCTCTCTATCTCTATCTATCTCTATCTCTATCTCTCTCTCTACCACCATACTATTCATCAGAGCATAATAATAATAATTTCTGAAAAAAAAAAAAAAAAAAAAATGCGAGGAGCGAGCGAGTTGCGAGAATGAAGAAGAAAGGAAAGATACGAGACGAGATGAAGGGAGGATGAAGAGGAGAGTTAAGTTGGCAGTGAGGCTGGTTAAGGTTACGGAATAAAGAGGAGGAAGGAAGGAAGGAAGGGAAGTGGTGGTGGGCTTGCCAGAAAGATGTGTGAAGTGTGAAGGTCGTGGGTTAGGCGAAGAGAAGTGAAAAAGAAGAGGATGATGATGTGAATGTGGATGTGGAAAAAGGAAGGAAGGAAGGGAGAGAGAGTATAAGACTGGGGGAAAGGAAGGAAGGGAGGGAGGGAGGGA
>JAWZYT010003559.1:22500-27443 GCA_034508575.1 Petrolisthes manimaculis | reverse complement strand
TGACGTGTGTGTTGAAATGTAATAATAATCTCTCTCTTTCTCTCTCTTTCTCTCTCTTTCTCTCTCTCACACACACACACACCTTCATCGTTCCCCACCCTCTCTCTCTCTCTCTCCTCTCTCTCTCTCTCTCTCTCTCTCTCTCTCTCTCTCTCTCTCTCTCTCTCTCTCTCTCTCTCTCTCTCTCTCTCTCTCTCTCTCTCTCTCTCTCTCATCATCAAAGGTAAGGATAATAAGCATAGCATATCTAGGATTTACCTGGCCTATTCTGACAGTCTCATTAGTATATTCTCAGGTGTATTGTTTGGTTTCATCCCTCCAACACAGTGACTAAAAAAAGCATATTAAACATTACACCACCTACCTTTTTGTTTGTGTGTGTTTGTGTGTGTGTGTGTTTGTTTGTGTGTGTGTGTGTGTGTGTGTTTGTTTGTTTGTGTGTGTGTGTGTGTGTGAGATCGACCAAACCACCCTTTTACACATAATGAAAATACCTATCTAAAAAAAAAAAAAAATGAACTGTAGAAAAATAAAAAACAATAATAATAATCATAATCATAATAATACCTAAATATTATCTATAAACAAAAACCACCAATTAAATTAAATAAATACTTGTGTTATTAAAAAATTTCTCACGATCATTAAATGAATCTTTACATTATCCTGACTGAAAAAAAAGTGAGTCTCTCCACTTAATATTTATTTAAGTAAATGTGTCGTATATATTTAATTCATATTCATGGGAACTGTTGGGTTAAAAGATGAATTAATTTTGGTTATTAAGAATGAAAAAACATACACATTACTTGGCATCGAGTGTGTGTATGTGTGTGTGTGTGTGTGTATGTATGTATCACTGATCTTGTCATACTAAAAATTGATATTGTTGTTTGGAGAAATGTGGACTTGTATTTTTATAGTAGTGGAAATATAAAATTATAACTATAATAATAATAAATAATAATAATAATAATAATAATAATAAATATAACTAGCAACACCAAAAACAAACAAACAAACACACTAGCTACACCAACACCAACACCACTCCCTCCTTTCCTTCCTCCTTCCCTCCCTGCTTTCCTCCCCTCCTTTCTTCCCTCCTTCCCTCCCTCCTTTCCTCCCTCCTTTCCTCCCTCCTTTCCTCCCTGCTTCCCTTCCTCCTTTCCTACCTCCTTTCATCCCTGCTTTCCTCCCTCCTTTCCTCCCTCCTTCCCTCCAACTTTCCCTCCCTCCTTTCCTCCCTCCTTCCCTCCCTCCTTCCCTCCTTCCTTCCTTCACTAGTAAACTCCTGGAGGGTAAAGTGATAAAGTTTTTTTTTGTAAATATTTGATGAGTGAATTTAGATGGCTGTTTTGGTGGCTGTGGTTGGTTGTGGGGGGGAGGGGGGTTGTTGTGGTTGTGGGGGAGGGGGAGGGGGGTAGTGGTGGAGGGGGGGAGGGGGGAGAAGGGGTAGTGAGTGGTGGTGGTGGTGGTGGTGATGGTAGTGATGGAGTTCGAGAAGGAGTGTATATTGGTGATGACAAAACAATAACAATAAGTTGTATAATTATATAGGCTACCAAATCCTACAAACTGTGCCACGAAACACTGCACAAACAAACAACAACAACAACAACAAAATACACCATAATAATATACATAGTCACCCATATCAACAATGTAACCCTTTGATATATACACACACACACACACACACACACACACACACACACACACACACACACACACACACACACACACACACACACACACACACACACGACCCCTTCAACACAGTATAAAAACAATAATTACAATAATATACATATAGTTATACATATCGACAGTGTATACAGAGGGACACACACACACACACACACACACACACACACACACACACACACACACACACACACACACACACACACACACACACACACACACACACACACGACCCCTTCAACACAATATAAAAACAATAATTACAATAATATACATATAGTTATACATATCGACAGTGTATATAGAGGGACACACACACACACACACACACACACACACACACACACACACACACACACACACACACACACACACACACACACACACACACACACGACCCCTTCAACACAATATAAAAACAATAATTACAATAATATACATATAGTTATACATATCGACAGTGTATATAGAGGGACACACACACACACACACACACACACACACACACACACACACACACACACACACACACACACACACACACACACACACGACCCTTCAACACAGTATAAAAACAATAATTACAATAATATACATAGTTATACATATCGACAGTGTATGTATCCCTTTTAAACCCAACATCATATATACAGAAGGATACATACACACACACACATGACCCCCTCCCCCCCCCCCTACCCCCCCTTCAACACGCCACTACCACTAATTGAGAAGCCCTTCGCGTGGGGGGGTGCGGGGGGGGCGGGGGGGCTAGGAGGGGGGCTACTTTCATTTCTGGTGTGGTGGTGTTGGTGTTGGTGTAATTGGTATTGTCCCCCCTCTCCTCTCCTCCTCCTCCCCCCCTCCCTATCCTTCCATGAGGTGGTGGGGAGGGGGGCACCGCTCCCTTCACACGTGTATTGGTGACATTAGTGGGGGTCAAATTTTAGCGACTGCTCTCTGGGTGGTAGTGCGATTTTTTTTTTTTTTTTTTCTTTGCGTATGTTTTTTTTCGCGTATTGTGTTGTGGATTTTTTTTTTTTTTTTTGAATGCATGTTAGTGTGAATTTTTATATTTGCACATTATTCTTTTTTCTCTTCGTTCTTTCCTTCCCCCTTCCTTCCTTCACTCCCTCCCACATCCCTCCCTCCTTCCCTCCTTCCCACCTCCCTCCACTCCTCCACTCCCCCCTCCCACATCCCACATCCCTCCCTCCTCCCCTCCTCCATTCCCTCCTTCCTCCACTCCTCCACTCCCCCCTCCCACATCCCTTCCTCCCTTCCCTCCTTCCCTCCTTCCTTCCACTCCCTCCACTCCCTCCTTCCTTCCCTCCCCTCCTTCCTTCCCTCCCCTCCTCCCTTCCTTCCTTCCTTCCTTCCTTCACAAACACACACACTGAGAAAACACAACATAATTAACTTTGCTCATCTTCATCTTCATCTTCATCTTCATCTTCTTCTTCAGTCCCAGTGGTGGTTTCATTACGCAAGCATTCATTTCAGACACACATCTCCAAGCACAGGCACAAACTTTGCATGAATTGAAATGAATGAGTGAGTAAAATGATTAAATAAATGAATGTATGAATGAAAAAGTAGATAGATAAATAAATAAACAGATAAATGAATGAATGAAAAAATAGATAAATAAATAAACTGATATCTAAATGAATGAGTGAGTAAAATTATTAAAAGATTGAATGAATGAATGAATGAAAAAATAGATAAATAGATAAATAAATAAACTGATATCTAAATGAATGAATGAAAAAATAGATAAATAAATAAATAAACAGATAAATGAATGAATGAGTGAGTAAAATGATTAAATAGATGAATGAATGAATGAAAAAATAGATAAATAAATAAATAAACAGATAAATGAATGAATGAGTGAGTAAAATGATTAAAAGAATGAATGAATGAATGAAAAATAGATAAATAGATAAATAAATAAACTGATATCTAAATGAATGAATGAAAAAATAGATACATAGATAAATAAACAGATAAATGACATGAATGAGTGAGTAAAATGATTAAATAAAAGATTGAATGAATGAATGAAAAAGTAGATAAATAAATAAATAAATAAACTGATATCTAAATGAATGAATGAAAAAATAGATACATAGATAAATAAACAGATAAATGAATGAATGAGTGAGTAAAATGATTAAATAAAAGATTGAATTAATGAATGAAAAAGTAGATAAATAAATAAATAAATAAACTGATATCTAAATGAATGAATGAAAAAATAGATAAATAGATAAATAAATAAACTGATATCTAAATGAATGAATGAAAAAATAAATAAATAAATATACAGATAAATGAATGAGTGAGTAAAATGAATAAATAAATGAGTGAATGAAAAAATAGATAAATTAATAAACTGATATTTAAATAAATGAATGAATGAGTGAGTAAAATGAATAAATAAATGAATGAATGATTGAAAAAATAGATAAATAAATAAATAAACAGATGAGTAAATGAATGAATGAATGAATAAACAGAGAAATGAATAAATGAGTGAATAAATAGATAAATAAAGTGAATGAAAAATAGATAAAAAATGTATAAATAGATAGAAGGAAGGGAACAGGCAGGAAGGAAAGAGAGAGAAAGAGAGAGAGAGGAGAGAGAGAACAGGCAGCAGGACATGTTAGAGAGAGAGAGATAGAGTGAGAGAGAGAGAGAGAGATTGGGAAAGAGGGAAGGAGATAACAGGATGGACAAGTTAGAGAGAGAGAGAGAGAGAGAGAGAGAGAGAGAGAGAGAGAGAGAGAGAGAGAGAGAGAGAGAGAGAGAGAGAGAGAGAGAGAGAGAGAGAGAGAGAGAGAGAGAGAGAGAGAGAGAGAGAGAGAGAGTGTGTGTGTGTGTGTGTGAAAGCGGGTGAGAAATGTTGAAATAAAAATAAATATATATTATGTTGCCCGTGAGCCGTGAGAGAGAGAGAGAGAGAGAGAGAGAGAGAGAGAGAGAGAGAAAGACTTAATTATTTAGAATACATGTGGGATTATTACACTGGTTATATTTTATTATTATGAATGACCTCTCTTTTCTACATGTCTAAGAATTAATGTGTCCAACTGTACACTCGTATCTTGATTTAGGAAGAGAAGGGGAGGAAAGGAAGAAAGGAAGGAAGGAGGGGAGGATTGACAGGAAGAGGAAATGGAACTAAGAGAAGAGGGAAGGAAAGGGGAATAGAAAGAATATGAAACTGA
>JAWZYT010003559.1:12500-20000 GCA_034508575.1 Petrolisthes manimaculis | reverse complement strand
ACCCCACTTTATACTCCTATTTCCTGTCTAACATTCCTTCCCCAACCTCCGCTCCTCTTCTCTCTCTCTCTCTCTCTCTCTCTCTCTCTCTCTCTCTCTCCACTTAGCAACCAACTACCATTCACTCCATACCCTCCCTCTCCCACCTCTCTCTCTCCCATCCCCCCCTCTCTCTCTCTTATTAGTCATCCCTCCTCCTCCCTCTCTCTCTCTCTCTCTCTCTCTCTCTCTCTCCTCCACCTCAAACATACCAACTTACCAAACCCGACGTTGCCTGAACTGAAAGACTTCACTCAACGACAACAAGTGATCCAAAAACAAGTCCCTCTCTGATATGATGAAACATGGGTTAGTTTATAGGTGGTTTGTGGAGTGGTAAATTGGTTGGTTGGTTGATTGGTGAGTTGGGACATTGATTGGTTGGTTGGTTGATTGGTGAGTTGGGACATTGATTGGTTGGTTAGTTGATTGATTGGTTGGTTAGTTGGTTGGTTAGTTGATTGATTGGTTGGTTGGTTGGTTGGTTAGATAGTTGGTTGGATAGATGGTTGGTTAGATAGTTGGTTGGTTAGATAGTTGGTTGGTTAGATAGTTGGTTGGTTAGATAGTTGTTTGGTTGGATAATAATTGGTTGATTGGTTGGTAGATATTATCCTTAAAACTTATCAATACACCCTTGAGACACCTGACGCAGATGTCTGTAGGAGGGGCAGCAGCAACAACAGGAGTTACTTGACCTCTGGGATACGTGAATGTGAGTGAGTTCGCCTGATTGGGGCCATAAAAACAAAACAAAAAAAGTAAAAACAAAATATCAAGGAACGGAGTGGGTGTATCTGGCGACTCTTTGCAACTCAGCTCATGGAGGCATTGTTGACGTTTTGTGATGTTTATACTAGCTTTATTTTTATTTCGACTAACTTTGCCATGTGTGTGTGTACTGCTCGCTTCTGGAGTTATTTTTAGCGGTAGTCTGGCCAAAACAGAGCCTTATATTCCATTTGTTTTGGTAGTTATTTCGTGAGACTCGTTTTGCTTCCCTATGTGGCAACAGTTGAGAATCCTGAGTGACCTTCTCCATGCCGCTAGCTATGAGACAGTGATACCAACTTAGCGGATTTTCCGTTAGATGTAGCGAAGTTGCACATTATCTAGCAGGCAAAATATGTTCAAAATTACAAGAGTAACTAGAGAGTTTAATTTTTTTAAATGCAATATAGAACAAGTTTTCAACATTTTATTTATAATCTAGCTCATTTTAATTTTAATTTTCTTTTCTTTTTGACCAGTTTTTGTAGCGCCTTTAGAGAGAAATATCATAGTTGGTAACACTGTTAAGCTATATCCTCCCAACACAAGTCCCAGCAGCCTCCCATCACCAACTCCAGCAGTGCTCTCATGATTAAGGTAATTACTTTAGATTAGCGTAATTTGGGGCCATTTAAAGTAAAGTTTTGGCAATCTAAGGTAATTTTTATCGATTCTTTCGTCGTTTCATGGGTCTTCGTAGAGAAAAATGCATTGCTGTCAAAAAATATTATAATTTCATAAAAATATCGTGTGTCAAGGGTTAAAAATATGTTGAAATGATCACCTAATTCAGTATCTAAGGAAATTTGGGGCTCCATCTAAGGTATTTTCAACCCACTTTTTAAGGTAATACCACAAAGGCTTCATGAGAAGTTGAGAACCCAGTTAAAGTGAGTGAGTCAGTCCAGCGAGTCCAGTATACATCTGTCAGTCGAAGGGGGAGGATGCTGCTTGTATTTACCATTGCTGTTGTAAATCTGAAGTGGTGTACAGTTGTTGTTGTGGTGTAACTTGTGGGTTGTGTACTGGGTTGGTTGTGAGTGTGGTGGTGGTGGTGGGAGAAGGAAGTGAGAGAGAAAGAGAACGAAACTATAATTATAACAGTGGACTTATCCCCGGTAGAAGAGGAGGAAAAGGAGGAGGAGGAAGAAGAAAGAAGAAAGGACAGACACTGACAGCAACAACAGCAACATTATTATTATTATAGGACTGTCTGGCACCTTTGACTTGTCCCATCAACATACACCATGGAAGGTAAAGAAAGAATGCAATCTATACTTTATTTCCTTTCTCTTCCTTTTCTTCCTTCCTTCCTTCGTTCTCCGTCCTCGTGTCTTTTATTCTCGTGCTTGATTTACATCCGTCAGATTTCTCGGTGGCTATTGTGAAGCTGGAGAACGGAGGAATGCGATTACGTTTGACCGGAGGATTGAGGTGTACAGTAGTTGCCAGCGTTGACCCACACACTTATTTTCCTTCGTTCTCCGTCCTCGTGTCTTTTTTTTTTATTTTCGTGCCTGTTTTTCGTCCGTCAGATTCCTCGGTACCTATTGTATATCTAATATATAACTAGCTGGTGGACGGAGGAATGCTTAGTTTGACCACAGGACCGAGGTAAAGTTGATATGTGAATAGTACTGTACTTCAACCAAACAGACAGACATACAGCAAATAATTATTAGGTCAGGGAGTAGACTAATATATTTATTAATTAATACGATCAAGCAAGTAGTCGCCAAATACTTTAATCAACAAACACCATGCTATCTAGGATTTTATATTGATAAGTACTTGCGACTGGAGTTCAATAAAGTATTTAGTCTGTGTTCAACCAAAATAGAAAAAAAAAGAAATGGGTTGTGCAATACGAAAGCTACCTTGCATCCAAACGACGAGAGAGAGAGAGAGAGAAGGTGCTGAAGGAAAATTAGGAAATAAGATACAGACAGACACAGGCAATTGACTTCTCGTGTGAAGGTTAACTACGTATAAAAGTGAACTCGTTTTGAGAAGGTCCCAGATCCCCTTTAAATGTCATTGTGGTGTGTGTGTGTGTGTGTGTGTTGCTTCCGATTCCACTAGGGATGTGTTTGGTATTATAATTATTATATTGAATTTATTATAATTATGTAGGTCTGTATTTGTGAAGATTGTAGGATGTTTTTGGTCGTGATGGTGGGGATAGGTTGCTGCAAGATTGTATGTACAATTGTGTTTTAAAATATGGAATTGAATCTAACCTGTTGGCATTCGTTAATTAATGTGCCGTTGAAAATATATTAGGAACCTCGATTTTAATCAGATTACGCCATGATGCACGTTTTACATCCGTTTAATGTAAGCCAAAATCATTACGTCTTAAAACCTGTCTTCATTAGCAAAACACCTACTCACTCATGGGAAATTACACACAGTTTTTTCCCTTCACTTCTACACTCGCCCCCTTGTTATTTATTAGTTATTGTACCGTATTGCAAGAGGAGTGTAGAAATGTTGCAAAATAAGTACTTAAAAGTATATAGAGTAGCCTCGGCGGAAGACCATACGTTATGAGTAGCATACAGATGGCTAGGCAAGAGTGGAAGGGAAGTTGGGGATAAACATAGTAACATAGTAAGTATTTATTATTATTATTATTGCCTACTTTAAAAACCCTGTAGTCGTGTATGGCATTGTGTGGGCGAAATGACTGCATAGAGTGGGCGAAATAATTGCATAGTGTGGGCGAAATGACTGCATAATGTGGGCAAAAATACTACATAGTGTGGGCGAAGTGACCGTAAACTTTTATTATTATACCGTATAGGCCTATACAGATGAGTCACTTGTGTATCAAAAGGTTAAAACATAATGTCTGCAAAATTTGCTGCATGTAGATTCTGTTTGAATTATTTTCTTTCTTTTCCGACTACAAATTTTGGGGCGTGACGGAATGAGTCTATACGCTTGTCGAAATGGAAGTGGAGACGTCTACGAAAGGAAGGAAGGAAGGAAGGAAAGTAAATATTAATGGAAAGGGAAAAGGGAAGTGAATTGTCAAGGAAGAGGAAATGGGTAGTAGAGGGGAAAGCAGTGTGTGTGTGTATGTGTGTGGTAGCAGCAGCAGCAGACACCCGCAGGAGTTCTTATATAACCGAGAAAGTGGGGTTGTTCTTCTTCCTCATCGTCGCTCTCTCTGTACAGCCCAAAGCAGAGAAAGGAAAAAAAATATATATACGGTATTGGAATTTTCTCTGCGGGCGCGTTTTTTTGCTTCTCGTCCGTACCGAAGCACACACACACACACACACACCTCAACGGTTGGTGTATTATTAGGCTATGGATATTGATGACACACATACACACACAACAGTTGGTGTATTATTAGGCTATCGATATTGATGACACACATACACACACACACAAAACTGTTGGTGTATTATTAGGCTGTCGATATTGATGAAACACATACACACACAAAACTGTTGGTGTATTATTAGGCTATGTATACTTATGATTGGGTATAAGGTAAGAGGCTACTGCCCGAGTGCCACAAGTAAGTCATAATTGGTATTCAAGACTTGTTGTTGAAGTTTAGAAGCCTCTGACTTACCAATGAACCAATTACAGTTCATATCTTGTTTGTCATTTCGTTTAATACTTCCTCAGGCTATTCATGTGTGTGTGTGTTTGTTTGCTTGCAGTAGCCTAATTGTGTGTTTGTTTGTTTGCAGTGGCCTAGTTGTGTGTATTAGCAAGGATGTGTGTTAGTGTACTGTGCTTGCAAGAGACCTATTTATGTTTGTGTTTGTAATTGTGTGTGTGTATGTGTGTACAAAAGGCCTATTGGTGTCTATTATAACATGTATTAGCCTTGTGTCCACGTAGCCTGTGTCTGTATGTGTGTGTGACCTCAACCTAGACCGGACAAACCAGGTTAGCAACAAGCCTAAGGCAACGCAACACACCACTAAATTCCGGCATTGACAAAAACATCTAAAGAGGAGGATACAATATGTGTTGGTTAATCTGGAGCAAATTATTCCTCCAAACTATTCCAAGCAACAGGCCACCATTATATTTTTGGTTCCTCTGGTCCTGTTTACTGGCATACTTTGGAGGAATCAAGGCACTCCAATGTATGTACCAAAAGGAAACATTACTCTCCCCTTATGGTATTTCTCCCTCCCCAACTTACTCACGACATTATTTATATTGGTCGGAATTAAAGGATACCATCTGCACATACCTGTATTGTCATAGTTAGTTAATTAGTTAGTTAGTTCTTTGGGTTATCAGTCGTGTGTACAGTTAAGTTTATAATAATTGTCGTGTTTGTTATAAAACATATTCATGGAAAACCTTTTGCTGGTAGTCGGTGTGTTTATCAAAGTATCGATTGTCATTTGTTTGTTTATAAAAAGTTGTTAACCCTAAGCTTATATATAATGAAAGTGTAAAAACGAAAGCAGAAACGACAACAGTAATTATTATTATATACGTACGATAATAATAATTAAGAGAAACAAATACTTAATAAGGTTACTGAACTCAGGGGTAAACAAACATCGTACATCATCATTATTATTATCGTTACGTCACCACTGCTCGATTTACTGGGAGAGGTTGAAGCCGCAAACCCAGCTGTTTATTATTTTACGCCATTTGATATCCCCTCTATTCCTTCCTGGTTTATTGTGTTGTTGTTGTTGTGATGATTGTTTTATTGTTTTCTTTGTTTTGCTAGGCGGTGTCAGGTGTGGTGTTAGCGTCGCATCTGTTAGCGTTACTGGAGTAGGATTTGCGGTCGAATGTGGTTTGGTTTGGTTTAGTTTGGTTATTGGGGTTTAACGTTAGCCTATTCGACTTCGTAATGGTCATCTAGTCTAGGTTATATCTAGGTTATATAATTGTAGAGTGATAGTGTGTGTGTTCCTTGTGGAGATGTGTGTGAATGGGGTGTATGTGGAGATGTGTAGGTGTGTATGGGGTGTATGGTGGTGTGCATGTGGAGATGTGTACGTGTGTGAATTGGGTGTATGTGGAAATGTGTAGTTGTGTGTATGGGGGTGTATGTGGAGATGTGTACGTGTGTGTGTATGGTGGTGTGCATGTGGAGATGTGTACGTGTGTGAATTGGGTGTATGTGAAAATATGTAGGTGTGTGAATGGGGAAGCATGTGTAGTGGTAGCTACGTGTGTGTGAGTGGTGAAGTGTAGGTGTGAGTATGGGGAAGCATGTCAAGCAGTAGATATATGTGTGTGTGTGTGTGTGTGTGCGAGTGAGTGTTGGTGTTGGTGGTGGCAGGGTCCAAAGAATATTCTATGAACCCTGGGTGGTGGTATCTGGCAACTATACATGCTACCCATCCTTTCCGTTGAGGGTAAAAGAATGTGTTGACAGTTTGGACTCTGGAGGGACACTAAATAATTCCTCCTAACTATACCAGCACACCACAGCCTAAAAATAAAGAACAACAACAGTACCTAAGGACCCTGTGATTGTGTGTGAGACTTGGTGGCTTCTGAATCCTCCCAACTAATCCACGAAAAAGTATCCTACAATATTTTTAGATGGTGTTTCGTGGCAATTTTTTGAAGTACTCGCTGACCTCCTAAATTTCTTACTTATAATTATACATCACGGGTTCCCTTAACGTTTCTATATGACTAAAAGGTGGTTATGTTTTGAATAATTAATGTAGAATAATAAAAAATAAGTAAGGTAGCCATCCAAATCAACAGATAATAAACAATCACTGAAAGAAACAATAATGATAATAATAGTTGCCAGATATTTCCACCTCAGTAACCACAACACACAACAACACGCTTCTGGTTGTGGTAGTAGTGGTGGTGGTAGTGGTTGTCTGGTTGGTCAGTAGTGGTCGACAGAAACAATAGATAGATAGACAGATGAATGGTGTTGGTAATGATAATAGCCCACCGTGGGAAAGAAAGATACAAACAAACAAACAATAACATTATACTGGTAAAAACACAACAAAATTTTCTGTATTATTTAATATGTTCGTAGTTTAATTAAAAATGGACCTCTGTGATGTAGTCAGAAAATTATTGGAGGTAAATGAGTCCTTCATATGTGACCACGAAACATACACACTCTATCTAGTTCACGTTCCACCCACCACATATAATAATAATAATAATAATAATAATAATAATAATAATAATAATCACGTAACCCGTATACAAGAATGGTTGCCAATTAGTTACTTTCTTTATTATTGGACATCTGTTACATTCTATCTTTATTAGGCTACTAAAAGGGGATAAGGCAGTTAATTACTCTTAATTATTAACTGTAGCGAGTTACGATTTTTAGATGATTAACTTTTTAGATATGATGAAAGGGAGTGAGATGTGGAGTGGAGTGGAGACAGGGGGTGGAGTGTAGTGGAAACAGGTGGTGGAGTGTAGTGGAGACAGGTGGTGGAGTGTAGTGGAGACAGGTGGTGGAGTGGAGGCATGAGGTGGGGGAAGCGAAGGAATGTGGAGTACGGTATGGGATTTAGATCGAGGGAGTGGTGGAGTGGTGGAGGTGGTGGACGAAAGAAGGAAGAGTTGAAGGAGGAAAGGAAGAAGAATTGAAGGAGGAAAGATTGAGGAGGAAAAGAGTGAGAGATGGTGGAGGAAAAGAGGAAGAGTTGAAGGAGGAAAGGAGGAAGAGTTGAAGGAGGAAAGGAGGAA
>JAWZYT010003559.1:0-5000 GCA_034508575.1 Petrolisthes manimaculis | reverse complement strand
AAGAAAGGAAAGGGGATGGATGTAAAGGAAAGAAAGGGAATAGATGGAGATAGAAAGGAAAAGGAAGTAATGGGAGGAAGGGAAAGAAGAAAGGAAAGAGACAGAGGGAGGAAAGGAAAGGGGAGGGAGGAAGGGAAAGAAGAAAGGAAAGGGATGGAGAGAGAAAGGAAAGGGGAGGGAGGGATGGAGAAAGGAAGGAAATGGGATAGATGGAGAGATGTAAAGGAAAGGGGATGGAGAGAGAAAAGAAAGGAGAGGACGGAAATGGGATGGATGGATGGAAAGGAAGGGAGAGGGATGAATGTAAAGGAAAGGGGAGGGATGTAAAGGGAGGTAGGTAGTCTATATTAAGGACTGTGTGTGTGTGTGTGTGTGTGTTTCCTTTGCCTCTACATAGCAGGATACTCCCTCTATGATGATGATAATGACCCTTGTTCCGTTCATCTCCATATTATACTGTACCTTCCTTCCCTCTCCCCTTCTTCCTCTTCTCTCTCTCCCTCCCCTCTTTCTCTCTCCCCTTCCTCTTCTCTCTCCTTCTTCCTTTTTTCTCTCCTTCTCTCTCCCTCCCCTCTCTCTCTCCCTTCCTCCCTTCCCTTATTCCTCTTCTCTCCCTCCCCTTTCTCTCCCTCTTCTCCCTCTCCTCTCACTCCCTCATTTCCTTTCCTCCCCTTCTCTCTCTCTCACTCTCTCTCACTGTGTTGTTTGTTTGTGTGTATGTGTGTGTGTTTTGTTACATCTTGCCCCCTGTCAGTGTGGGTGAACGAAGCTGGGATGGGGTGAACTGAGATTGGGAAGGAAAACTAGATAACAAAAATAGAGAATATGTGTGTGTGTGTGTGTGAGAGAGAGAGAGAGAGAGAGAGAGAGAGAGAGAGAGAGAGAGAGAGAGAGGGTGAGTGAGTGAGTGAATGAGAAAGTACCCATGTAAATAATAAAAAATAAAAATAACTATACTAGATGAATCAAAATAAGAGAGAGAGAGAGAGAGAGAGAGAGAGAGAGAGAGAGAGGGTGTGTGTGTGTGTTCTCCCTCACCTTCATTACACACGGTATAACAATAATATAACCGTAATGAATAACGGCTTAAGCCAAGGTGACAGGAAGGGGAAATTAAAGGGAGAGAGAGAGAGAGAGAGAGAGAGAGAGAGAGAGAGGTAGGTTGGGGGTTTGTAAGATAGGAAATATGTAAATAAAAGAACAAAATAGAGAGAGAGAGAGAGAAAGAAAAAGAGAGAGGTAGGTTGGGAGTTTGTAAGATAGTAAATATGTAAATAAAAGAACAAAATAGAGAGAAAGAGAGAGAGTGTGTGTGTGTGTGTGTGTGTGTGTGTGAGTGAGTGAGTGAATGAGTGAGTGTGTATGTAAATATGTGAGTGAGTGTATGAGTGAGTTAGTATGTGTATGCGAGTGTGTTTAAGTAAATTATTAGTGAGTGAGTGTGTATGCAAATAGGTAAGCGAGTGAGTAAGTGTGTGTTTTAGTGAGTAAGTGTGTGTGTATGTGTATTGTGTGTGTAATAGGCCATTCACTTTCTAATACTCGTTTTGGACAGTATAATCAAGATAAGTTTGTTGTCTCGTAATTATTATTGACACTTTCTATCTCAGTGGTTTATAGACAGTAAAAGATTATGATCGATTTGTAAGATTCACTCTCTCTCTCCATTACACTCTCTCTCTCTCTCATATTAACCATTACACACACACACACACACACACAGGAAGAGACAGAAGTAAAACAAAACTGACAGACAGGATATAAAAAAGGAAGGTGACACGTTGACAGAGAGAGAGAGAGAGAGAGAGAGAGAGAGAGAGAGAGAGAGAGAGAGAGAGAGAGAGAGAGAGAGAGACGGAAGCTGATAGAACATGAACATTATCAGTTAAGACGAGGTTCATGACATGGTGTACAGTTAGAAAGATAAGTTCGTGTAGCCCACCACACATTTATTATTCTACTCACTTTACATTACTCCTATTCCCCATTACTCATTTTATCCCTCTTCCTTCCTTTATTCCCCTCCCTTCCTCCTTCCTTCTTTCATTTCCTCCCTCATCCCTTTACTCATTTTACCCTCTTTCTTCCTTTATTTCCATTCTTCCATTTCCTCCCTCCTCCTTCCATTTCCTCCCTTCCTCCTTCCATTTCCTCCCTTCCTCCTTCCTTTATTCCCTCCTTCCCTCCCTCCCTCCTCCTTTCATTTCCTCCCTTCCATTTCCTCCTAAACTTTTTTCTTTCCCCTCTACTCCTTCCATTTCCTTTTATTTTTTTTTCCTTCCCCTCCCCTCCTTCCTCACTTTCTCTCCACTCTTTCCTCACTTTCTCTCACATCATTTTTCCTATCCTTAAATTTCCTCTTCTCCCCTCCTCCTTCCTCCTTCCTCTCCTCCATCCTTTCTCCCTCATTCTCACTCCATCCTTCCTCCCTCCCCCATTCTCTCTCCACCATCCTTCCTTCCTTCCTCCTTTTCTCTCTCATCCTTCCTTTCTCCCCCCCCTTTCTCCCCCTCCTTTCTCCCCCTCCTTTCTCCTCCACTTTCTCCCCCCCTCCTTTCTCCTCCCCTTCTTCGATACCACCACTATTATTTTTTATTTTTAAGTGCTTTACCCTAATTGGTCTTGTACCACTTAAGGAAAGGAAGGTTTGTGTGGTAAATCTGGAGCAACTGATTCCTCCAAACTATTCCAAGCAACAGAATACTACTCATTTGGCCTCATCTGGTCCTGATTCCTAGCATAACTTGGAGGAATCAAGGAACTCCAATATACCAAAAAAGAATGACCACCTTGAGGGAAGAGGAGAGAGGGAGGGAGGTAGGGATGGAAAAGCTAATCTGGGGAAAAGGGGATTAAGATTGGGATGGGGAGGATGGGGGGTGGGGGGAGGAGTATTGGATTATTGACACTATACACACACACACTCACACACACACACACACACACACACATACACACACACACACACACGGCCTTCATCTTATTACCTCCTTATTCATGTTTATGTCACTTACCTGCCTCTTTTTACCTCCCCCACCTCACACACCCCTCCTTACCTCCCCCCCACCCCTGAAGAGACGTAGTGTGTGTGTGTGTGTGTTGAGGTGCTTATGGTTGGTTGGTTGATTGGTTATTGGTTGACTGGGTGGTTGGTTGATTGGTTGATTGGTTGAATGGTTGATTGGTTGGGTGGTAGGTTGGTGGTTGGTTGATTGGTTGGGTGATTGACTGGCTGGCTGTGTGTGTATATGTGTGTGTGTTTTGGCATCACCTCCATCCCCATTATTCCCTCTCCCTCCCTCCCTCTCACCCCCTCCTCCCTCCCTCCCTTCCTCTCCCTGTGTATGTATCATATTTACACTTTCATTATAGGTTTCATTATCATGTTCATTATAAGAGTGACAATGTTTCTAGTTATAATATATACAAATGATTGATACATATATTTATTTGTTGTTGTTGTTGTGTGTGTGTGTATATATGTATGTACAGTCGTGGTCAATAATAATCATCCACATATGGGTATCTTAAACAATTTACTGTCTATTGTTTTCACGTTCACATATGATTTTATTGTTTTAAGTAGTGCGTAGCTGCTTGTATTAAATTAAAATATGGTAGTTAATCTATTTATTGTAAAGTTTATCATCTAAGGAACAGAGGGAAGGAGGGGGAGAAAGAAAGGGAAGAGGGAGGGAGGAGAAAGAAAGGGAAGGGGAAAGGGGGAATTGAGAAAGAAAGGGAAGAGGGAAGGGGGAATTGAGAAAGAAAGGGAATAGGGAAGGGGGAGAAAGAAAGGGAAGAGGGAGGTAGAGAAAGAAAGGGAAGGGGAAAGGGGGAATTGAGAAAGAAAGGGAGAGGGAAGGGGGAGAAAGAAAGGGAACATAATGATGGGAAGGAAATGAGTGGGGGTGGGGAGGAGTAGGAGGGGGGGTAAGGAAATAAGTGGGGGGTGGGGTGGAGGAGGATGGAAGAAGTCTCACCCCCCAACCCCACCCCTACCCCCACCTACCTTTCTGGAGTTCACATATTGCTGGGTTTTTTGTTACTGTCTGCGTCCTTGTGTGTCCTTCCTTTCTTCCCCCTCTCCCCTTTCCTCCCCCTTTCCTCTCCCCCTCCGCCATTACTCTCCTTTCCTCTATTCTTTCGTTTCTCCCCTCTCTCTCCTTCTCTTTCCTCCATTCTCTCCTTACTCCCTTCTCTCTCCTTTTCCTTCATTCTTGTTTTCCTCCCTTTCCTCCATTCTCTCCCGTTCCACCATTTATTAATTTATCTTTTTCTTTCGTCTTTCCTTCTCTTCTAAACTTTCTTCCCTAATTATCCTTCTCTTCTCTCTTTCCTCCCAATTTATTCTCCCATTTCTCCCATTCTCTTCTCTTCTCCCTTTCCTCCCAATTTATTCTCCCATTTCTCCCATTCTCTTCTCCCTTTCCTCCCATTCTCTTCCTTTCCTCTTTCCCCTTCTCTTCACCCTCTTCTCATTTCTCCTTTTCCTCCCATTCTCTTCCTTTCCTCCTTCCCCTTCCCTTCTCCCTCTTCTCATTTCCCACCACCGATGACCTCCCTATTTCACCTCTCCCAGCCCCCCCCCAAAAAAACCCCGGTCATTGCCCCCCCCCCTCACTGCACGGGGGGCTGGGAAGGAGGAAGGGGGGAGGGGGTTGTGTGTGTGTGTGTGTGTGTGTGTGTGTAAGTTATCCAGAAAGAATAGTAATAATGAAGGAAAGAAGGAATAAGACAGAGGAAGGAAAGTAGGAGAGACATAGTTATAATAGATGAAGTAGGAAGGTAGGAAGGAAGGAAGGAGAGAGTAAAGAAGGAGGAGGAGGAGGAGAAATGTGAAATAAAGAGGAAGGATGGATAAAGATGAAGTAAGGAAGGAAGGAGAGATGGAGAGGGAGTAAAGGGAAGTGTTTTTTGTATAGAAGGAGGAGGAGAAATTTGAAATAAAAAGGAAGGAGGAATAAAGATAAAGTAATAAAGGAAGGAGGGAAGGAAGG
>JAWZYT010003558.1:0-45359 GCA_034508575.1 Petrolisthes manimaculis | reverse complement strand
ATGTACACCATTGAATAAGTAAGTGTAACTATATTTCTCTTACGTACGCTTAAATAATAAAAATAAAAATAAAAATAATAATAATAATAATAATATTAATAATAATAATAATAATAATAATAATAATAATAATAATAATAATAATAATAATAATAATAATAATAATAATAATAATAATAATAATAATAATAATAATAATAATAATAATAATAATAATAATAATAATAATAATAATAATAATAATAATAATAATAATAATAATAATAATAATAATAATTAGCCAGATATAAAGTGATATTAAGATAACTTTAAACTAATATATATTTTAATGGAAATCACAATAAGTACATCGTAGCATAGACACAAATTATTGCAGGAACAGTGTATTTAATTGATAAAGAATAATAATCACACACACCTATGAAATGCACTCATCATAATGTGAGTAAAACGAACGCAGTGTTTTTAATGTAATTGTATGGGTAATATATACTTATAATATTGACCTCAATATTATTCGGTACCGTGGCTGCATGTGTAGATGTAATACGTGCATGGGTGAAGTTCAATTTTAATGTATAGCAAATTTGTAGCAAGTCTCTCACTATACTGTATACGCAAGCTTTCGTTCCCTCTATGCTCCCGTTCACCTACATCGTAAGTTTATATAATATATCTACACACACACACATACACTCACTGGTACCACATCTAACGAGACACAATAGCACCTTCGCCTGTTTAAAAATGAAGGCGACTGTACATTCATGGAAGCGAATTTTTATGGTCAACTATACATTTAGCCGAATACAAAAGATCAGAGACTGTTATCATGCAAAGTGGCTACCGATATTTAGAGTGCTAAGAATTTTTCAGCGTCCCGGAGGCCATCGAGTCCTCCAACCAGTGCCAGAAAACATGTAGCCAAGTTGGAAATGGTTTGTCTTCTCACAGAGCTTGGGGGAATCGGCAGCCACCTATTCACCGACTTGATCTTAGCCCCCTTATGCAGTCTGTCTGTGGCTCTGGGATGCATAGACGGTTTACAGAGGCACAGTTTCGTTAAAGAATTCGAGGTGAAATCCAGGTGGAAGATGTTCGGCTCTTTTCCCCTCCTCTTCCTCAGGTTTCTCAGATTTCTTAGCGCCCAGGAGAAATTTTCAGCTAGGGGGAGATGTTAATTAAGTATAGGGATGTCAGTGGTAAGGAGGTCCTGTGTAATTGCTACTGGTTACTGGGGAGGAGCAACACCTTTCAAATGGTCTATACCATAAATTTTACTTTTAATTATTTTCTTTATCTATTTTTTTTTCTTTTTGCGCGAAGTACAGGGACCAACCAAAAGTCGTATCGTCTCACCACTCTGACGGAGAGGTGGTCTATACTTACTACATCCAGCACTAAAGACCCTATTTGTCTCTCCTGACTGACCTACTGTTGTTATCATGTCGTCTCCTCACCAGACAAAGGTCCAGTACAGTATTGACTTCTAAAGGTTTCTCTCCAGTTTGTTTTCTCAAAGACTACAGCTTCAATCTTAGGGTATTATAAATTTGGACAACCGCCAAGCAATATATATATATATATAATGTCACCAGTATTACTCAGCCGTCAGAAGAAGTGTAGACACATATAGTTCTATAGCAGATAACGAAAGCTTGTGTAGTGAATTTCTTATGCAAATTAGATATACACATACACACGTATTTTTTGGTAGGGTTCCTGAAATGCCAAATGAGAAAGTTGAGGAAGGAACTTTTAGAAAAGAAACTGAGTGGATGTCGCGGCTGAAGGTATAAAAGTTACCTGAAAATAAGACTAATAACTTTCGAGGTAAGAGGGATATAAATAAATTCGTTTGTTGCAAGAAAAAATAAGAACTTGAGAGAAAAAACTATAGCTTTTCCGGGAACTTAAGTGGAAAGAGGTGTTAACATTTTGGATCGGAGTGAATCTCTCGTGAGACTATAAACGTAATAATATAATATTCGCCTCGTGTGCATATGTATATACTGTATAATTATATGAAGGAAGTGAAAGTGACCTTATGATTTTGATGGAATGCAATGTTCAACTACCAGTTTGAGAATTTGTGAATGGAATAGCACGACTAAAACGATATAATGTTATTAAGATAATAATGATATGAAGGGCAAGACTTAAGGATACTATTATTCTCCAAACTTTCTTTTGAATGACCTACCACAGTACGGATGGTCTGTTTTGTGATACAGTTTGGATTCATCAACATATTCCAGATCGCTCAACTGCATTTTGGTGAGTAATTAGCCAATAATCACAAACTCACACTCCAACGAGCCAGAGACGATATTGGAGTGTATGTAATATATCACGAAAAAGACTTAAGTTATACATTCTCCAACGTTCCGATTTACAGAGAACTCATCTTCAGGGAGACTACACGGGAGTTCCATCCTTTGATGATTTGCACACTGGTTGTTTGCTCGAGCCATAAACTGAAGCCCGACAGCTACATAGGAGTTGACATTAGGCCAGTATATATACTGTACAATCTCTGGGCCCTAGACAAGTTATGGAATAACAACCTCCGATTTTGATCCTTTACCCATTAATACTGATTTGTTGGTTACAAGGCTGTGCTAACACCATGTGCAGACCGTCGAAGAACACCTTTCTATTATTTAGTATATTTCTGTCATTTATTCATTTATTTGCAGCCTCTAGAGATTTCCTCTTGTCTTTTGTTTAGATATTTCTTGATGATTTTTAAAAATTAGGAAATCTCTAAAATAATTTATCTCTTTAGCTAAACAAGAATACTTCTGATTCCTCATCTCCATGCCAGGAAACCTACTACATCAACAGTGGATCAATTTTGAAGAATGTTATGTAGGAATCAATAGCCCTCCAATCAGACCTGTGAAGACAACCCCTGATGATATATTACACTCTGAAAAATACTACGATGCTCTAAGAATAAACAACACTGATAGGTGACGGGACTCGAACCCACGCCTGGCTGAGCGTAATTTACATCTATCAATCTGAACAGTCTAAAGATTATATAATTGAAAAGAGGTCTCAGTTCCTAGTCGTAAGGGGGTCGTGTCTGGGGGTCGAATTGAAGAATAAATACGCAGCCCTACACACAAACAACAAATCAGAATCCGCCTACTTGTAAAGTCATGGTCAAAAGTCCTGCAAACTGGTGAATAAAACTGACCCATTTGAGTGAATCATATGAAACAATATTGCAGAGACCAACAGCAATAGATTCGAATCATTTTTCGAAGCCATTTCATTGGAAGGTGTTGCAAGACTATTAACCATGACTGTACATATACTGAGGTTGTCTGTTTCCTGGCACAGTGTAATTAAACTTTAGAGGAACCAGTAGTCCCCCCCCCCCTTATCTATAGCAAATAATGACCTCCCCCCCTTCAACCTTGACCTCCTTCCACCAGTATTTCATGGTTTCCTTCACGGGTCATTAGCAACACACACATAAACCTCCATCATGATCCCTCCAATACATTTCACTTAATCTTCCGGAAAATCAGACAAACAGAGAAAGTGTGCTCGTATGCCAAGGATGAAATAAGATGTCGTTGGTGTCCCCTGTCGCTATCAAAATAGAGATAAAAATAGAATAAAACAGAGAAAGTGTGCTCGTATGTCAAGGGCGAAATAAAATGATATCTCCTGTCCCACAATGCTATCAAAATAAAAATAGCATAAAAAGCAAAGATGATGACACAGACTACAAAAATATAATAATAATAAATACAGTACAATAAAATTCATCACTTAGTCTATATTTTTTTACACGAGTTCACAATACCGGTATAGATTCGTTTCTGATTATTATTTTTCTCCTTATCTGTCTATATCAGAAGTCTAACCCGTGTACAGTATAATAAGCGATGTTCTCTCACTCCCCCTACACCTCTCAGTCAATTATTGCCGAGATTAAGAGACCCTTGAAGCTGATATTGCAGTTTAATCCTCGCGCTGTGACATCTGGTGACTCCGCTGCTGATATTTAGCTGTGTTCTTCGTGTATAAATAGCTGCATTAAGGGGAGATTATTTTGAGGGTATAATTAGTGGGCTACTGATTCCTCCACACATGGCCACAAAACATATTCCACTTTAAGGTCGTCCGTTTCCTGGCAAGTATAGTTTGGAGGAATCACACACACACACACCTTTCAATTCACTAGCAAGAGCATCTCCCCTTAATTAAGTTTATACAGACATACAGGTAATATCCAGCTGTAAGTAATCATTCGTTAATATTCATATCTATACTTCAATTACAAAAGGAAGGTGTGATTCCTCTTTGCTTTATGGGGTAATGATTCTTCTAATTTAGAAGGTTCCTGATTCCTCAAAATTATGCATGAGAACATAATTATCCCTTAATCGTGTAGCCTACCAAGGAAGAAGTCCGTTTCCTAAAATAGTTTGGATAAATCAATAGCCCTCTACATACTCCCTTATATATTATATCCTTATGAAATTTCAGCGGTGTTTGAAGGTAAAGTGAAGCCACCTATAAATTTTTTACATCCGACTGTTGGACTTCCCAAACAGAGAATGATAACGTTTCCTTAATCTTCCTTGGGACAGAAACTCGCCCATAAATTTCACCTCGATCCTTCCACTGGTGTTCAGCAAATCACGCTGAAAACGTCATAAAACACCGTGTGACACTTTTTATGTAATAATTCTGTATCCGATTATTCGTGCTGTATCATAATCTTCTACCCATTGTTTAATTGAACCTCGCTAGAAAAATTCATAGTGGTCGGTGAATCGGATGTTTTTGTAACTTAATTAACACGAACAAATTGATGAGCTAGGAAGAGATGATGATAATAATAATAATAATAATAATAATAATAATAATAATAATAATAATAATAATAATAATAATAATAATAATAATAATAATAATAACAATAATAATAATAATAACAATAATAACAATAATAATAATAATAATAATAATAATAACAAAAATAATAATGATAATAATAATAGTACGTACTCTTCTGCATTTCTCCTTTCTCTTACTACATGGAAGTAGTAATGGCAAGCACGTTAATATAATAATAGCCTTTATCAAATTACTATAACACACTACAATCGGTTTATGCATTTTTACATCACCAGGGGAAGAGTGATTTCCATTCAACCTTTCACCATAAGAGTTAACAGTAATGACAAATATTTCCTTACGTTGAATGTGTTGTTCAAAAGAGCTGAGAATTACGTGTGACATTGTGTAAATAAGTTAAATAAATATAACAGGATTAAATAGTTGAGAGTATAATAATTTGTGGTTGTTTGGGGAGCTATTGATGCCTCAAAACTATGCTACAAAACAGATCCCCTACTCGTACACTGGACTACTTTGTTTCTCGGCATAGTTTGAAGTACTTGGTGGCCCTACAATTAATTAACAACAGATTAACACCTGAAGGAGATAATAGAAGAAGAATGAAGGTGAAGGTGCAGTTCAAGAAGGTAATCCTACTTGGATGAATTGGATGGATGTTACTTACTCAAAATTATGACATACAGCCGACTATTCTGGTGTGAGAATAAAGTTTTTTTGTTTTTTTTTTCACTGTTTAGAAACGTCAGTAGACCTCCATCTGGTCCATAAAAGATAATCAACTCTTAAGGCAGTAATACAATTATGGTACATTGAAGCTCCTTCATTTCTCCAAAGTATGCCAGGAAACTAGGATCAGAAGATCAAAAATATCGGTGACCTGTTGCTTAGAATAGTTTGGAGGAATCAGCTGCTCCAGATTTACCAACACTGCATTATACCCCTATTGAGAATCACATGGCCTAGAGGTATATGGAGAAGTGAATAATATATCTTTAATCAATCATCATACAGTCTTGCTCTCCTAATAAACATTCTTTACTTCCTTTAATTAATAGTGTATATTGTTTATTAACACTTATTGTAAGCATTTTAGCCAGGCGACTTTCTCTCCCCCAACACACATACATTCACCGCGTGTACACTGCCGTATTAATAACTAGGAACACCAAAATTTAGACCTGGCTCAACTGCATGGAACGCATATTTCGGGGTAAAATTCCGGGACTGGACAAAATGTTGGCCTCAGGATATGAGTCTTGTATATGACGTTGGGAGCTCCATACATAGCCGACCTAACCTGCCCATATTCAACCTGACTTAACCTAACCCAACCATGCACACCGACTTGACTCTGTTCTAGTTTAACCTAACCTAACCTAACCTTGCCTTATTCAACCTAAATTTTAACTTAACCTATCTTAAACACACCGACCTGACCCGGTTCAAGTCTAGCCTAACCTAACTATGCCTTACACTACCCAACCAAACCTAACCTAAACAAATCTAAATAATCTTGAAATATAAGTATAAGTCCAGTCATGCAATAGATTGTTATTATCTTATACTTCGTGCTGCTATGATGATGAATTTCATGTCAGTGTGTATGGATAGAATACAATGGAATACAGCCACAATCAAATAACCATCGACAAACTCCATACATCATACATATAAATCAGTATCATAGCAAAATATAATCATACAACACGTTACGTCAACTCAAGCAACCCCCTCAATTATTATTACGAGGTGCTGCAAATAAATCAGTATCAAAATATAATCATATAACACCTTACATCAACTACAGCAACCCCCTCAATTATCATTATTACGAGGTGCTGCAAAATCATACAAGTGTTGTTCTTTATTACCAAGATATTTACTACTATGGAAGGAAAGTGTCGGTGGATATATGATTGTGGCTGAATGTAAACCTGCCCCCGTGTTCCTGCATCATGCATCTATTACCATTCAGATAACTTGGAACAGCTCCATAAACCATCCCAATCCTCACGTACCCTATATTTGACCTGGAGTGGCATGAACTGACATGACCTGGTTTTAACGTGAGGTCACCAGAAGCACTCGGTCTACTCGTTTCCATGTAATATGCGACAATAAAGCATTTCAATTTCATTTTCAAATTTCTTTCTCCCTCTATCTCCCCCCCCCCTTACTCTCTCTCTCTTTCTCTCTCTCTCTCTCTCTCATTTATCCATCACGTTCAACAATATGGACAGTTTCTCTGATCCTGTTATGTTTATTGTTCTTCACAGGAAATGGTACTTGCAGAGAGAAAGAGAAAGAGAGAGAAAGAGAAAGAGAAAGAGAAAGAGAAAGAGAAAGAGAAAGAGAAAGAAAGAGAAAGAGAAAGAGAAAGAGAAAGAGAAAGAGAAAGAGAGAGAGAAAGAGAGAGAGAGAGAGAGAGAGAGAGAGATGGAGGAAAACACACCACTCAAAATACATAGAGGGTCATCTACTGAGGCCATGGATTCCTACACACTAAACTTATTTTGCGGTTGGGTATAATGTTACTATATTTTCTTTTCACGGTGTAGGCTACCAGCTAGGCAATTTTATACCAAGTTAGTAGTCATTAATAAAATATCTTATTTATTTTTTCTTTCTTCTGAAAACTATACGAAATCAATACGAACTTTAAATAGAAACCTCAAGGGTCAGACAGGTAGGGTAGGGCCTGGGAGACTGGCTACACACACACACACACACACACACACATATCAAACGTGACCTTTTGTATGACGCCGTTTGAGTTCGTATGGATTCTGGACGCAGTTAACAATACAAGGCAATAGTTGCTACACACCATCAGCATCTGTCCTGCATGTCACCCTCACCTTCCCACAAGAGTAGAGCAGTGCGTCTCTTCGGTATGTCTCCACCAAAAATGTTCCCCCAATTGAACATTTTCAGGCAGATAGATACAAGAGAAACACTGCCTCAGCCTCTGCCTATACACAGTGGATTCCAGGATAGCATCTTCACGGAACGGTATACATTTTTGGTGCATTAGTTCTTTGATTCCTTGAAGGTTGTCAGTAAACAGGACCATGTTAACAATATATGTTTTTCTTTGGTGGGGAGAGAGAAGCTTGGGATGAGTCTAAAAGCGTGTTAGTTCGAAAAGCGTGTTATTGACCATAATTTCTAAAGATTAAACTAAGGGCACAAGAATATAAAAACTTAGTTAAATTCCAAATACAACAAGATAACGATTGAGAATGTAATAATAATCTGATCAGGCATATAAACACAGATAATTAGATAAGAGTTAGATACACAGATAATTAGATAAGAGTTAGATACACAGAATTACACAGATAGGTATGGACACAGATAGATATGCATGTAGACAGATAGATAGACACAAAGATGGACAGAGGGATACCAATATAGAGATAGAATGATAGACAGATACTGATAGGGAGAAAGATTGAATGACAGAGATGGAAAAATAAAATATGGCCAAAACTATGAAAAGGAGAAAGCTGAAAGAATAAGAGGGAGAAACAGAAAGGGGCAGAGAAGGAAAGGAACAAAATTGAAGAACCAGGAAATGGAAGCAAAGGAACAGAAGGAGAAGAGGAAACTAAAAAGATACAGGGCAAAAATTCTGGGAGTGAAAGAGAGAGAGAGAGAGAATTATTATTTACGGTTTAAAAAGTTTGCGAGCATATTTACTTTGGTGCTGATAAAGAAATAAAGAGGGACAGAGAACAAGACTGTTTACATGAGGGGATGAAAGAGGAAATGCATACGGAAAGATGAGAAGTGTGACTGAGGGGAGCGAAGGGAGGAAGGTTAACACGAGAACAAAGAAGAGGAAGCAAAGGAAAGAAGAGATGAATAGTGAGAGAGAGAGAGAGAGAGAGAGAGAGAGAGAGAGAGAGAGAGAGAGAGAGAGAGATACTAAGAGGCAATAAGAGAAGCCGAGAAAGTATAGTAAGGAGGCGAAAAAAAGTGAAATAGAGGAATCGGGAGAAAGGGGATAGAAAGAGTAGACACAGAGAAAGAGAAGAGAGAATGAGAGAAAGAGGAAACAGATAGAAGAGAGAACGAGAGAAAGAGTAAACAGAGAAAGAGAAAGGAGAATGACAGAAATAAAGAAAACAAAGGAGAAGAGAGAATGAAAGAAATAAAGGAAACAGAGAAAGAGAAAAGAATGAGGGAATAAGAGAAATAGAGAAAACACAGAAAGTAAAAGAGAGAATGAGAGAAACAGAGGAAACAGAGGAAGAGAAGGAGAGAATGAGAGAACTAGAGGAAACAGAGAAAGTAAAGGAGAGAATGAGAGAACTAGAGGAAACAGATAGGAGAAGAGAGAATGAGAGAAAGAATAAACAGAGAATGAAAGAAAGAGAAGAAAGAGAAAGAAAAGGAGAGAATGAGAGAACTAGAGGAAACAGAGAAAGAGAAGGAAGGGAAGGGGAGAGAAAGAGAAGGGAAGGGAAGGGAAGGGGAGAGAAAGAGAAGGAAGGGAAGAGAAGCCCCGTGCATGGTGTTGATAATAATGCCAGCCAATAGAGTGCTGCATTCACAACAAATCTGGTTATTATTGAATTAGGAGGTCGTTGCCTCTACTGTACAGCTGCCTGCAAAATCCTCATGACAGACCTCTCTCCCACTTAACATATACTTATATCCTATAGCCTGGTGCTCTTAAACCAGACTTGATCTAATAGTTTTAAGTCATTATGAGCAGTGCGATTTAACTGTCATTACGGTAATTATTAAAAAGGCCTATATATTCCTTGTTTGTATATACGTTCATTGTTTATTCATTATTTATTGTTATTTATTATTGTTTATTTATATGGCCAGGTAGTTTGTTTCTATATTGACACAGAGGAAGATGAGAGACTCGGTTGATAAAGAAGTCACGAGCCAAAGTACAGCAACACCTACATGAGTGAAACTGAGCCATGCATTCTTACGAACCATAAAGGCAGAGATCAACAGGCTTGCATTATTTCCCCATGCTGTTTCATTAGCAAGTACAGCGTAACTATTGCACATACGGTAATTAAAATGTACCCTGGAGGCCCGTGTTTGTTAATCCGCTTTGCTACTCTTATATCTTTACCGTCAAGTTTGTATTCTGAGGATTCCGACTGTTTATCTAGAACGTAATATTCTTCTTCTTACTTGTGACCTTGATTCGTATACTTCATTCAGAGATCTCATTGAGCTATAATTACTGGTCTGCTATACCCTCAAATTAAACAGCTTTACAACCAATAGCTGCTGTTGTAATCTCTACTTTAGGTTCATAACGTATTTCCACTGACTGGGTTTTTTTCACTCTTCTATTGCAGGAATTGTGCTGGTGACTGTACCCAACGGAGCCGGATGATTGACGGTGCTTTGTGAGTAACGCAGTAATCGAGGTAAGGGTTCCTGAGAGTGACACCAATATGAGCCCTCGTCAATAAAACCCTTCATAATAAAAATGCTATAAATATATGATAATTCTAATCATCCATTCTCTATGTCCTTTCTGTCAGGTAAACTAATTCAGCGACACTCACTGCCTCTTTGTCGTTCGTCAGGAAGTGTTTCTCTCATATTCACCTTTCGTCACAACAGCTCTTTTTCTCTTCCCTCCATCCTCAACTCAGTTTGGGAATGGAAAATCTTCTACACAGAGATGATTTTAGTAAGGCCTAACAAGGAGGCTTATCAGACACTGAACTTGAACTGCACCACAAGACTCGATGTTATAGAGCTATTAAAAATATCCCTTTTTTTCAGAATCATATAATTGATTAGAGTAGACTTCCTCTCTCAATATGTGAAATATAATTATATGGTTGATGGACAGTTTTATACACGATATAAAATCATTCGCAAAAGTGTGAGGACTGGATGACATCCAAAGTGAACCCTGTGGCCCCGTTGTTGTCCAACTTATTTTCCACATTTCATCGTCAGAGGTGTCAAAAAGATCTGCATGAGAATACCGACTGCATATTGTTTTTATGGAGTGTACCTGACGTCATGGATAAATTATGGTAATTGGCGTAAAGATGGCCGCTATTAATAGTGGCAATGATTAATGGGGACCAATTTCCCTACAAACACCGTAACTCATCACTATTCTAAGACTTAGTATGTCACAATATGCAGAAGAACCATTATACCACCAGTTATTAGCTACAGTCACAATTCCGAATTATTATCCAGCTGGAATTGTGCAAAGTTCAAATACTCTAATTGAGTACTGAGCTGTACATACACAAACCATGACATATAGCGATGGAAGTGGTTCACAGCTGTGTCACAAAATTTGGGACTTTGACAAGGCCTGTACACACACACACACACACACACACACACACACACACAAGGGAGGGGGTGTCCTTGCATTTGTGAGGGACTGTACTATTTTTCCCTCCATGGATTCACTCCGAGAAACAAAAGTAAACAATCGTGGTAGAGTGGCAAAATTTTGCTTGAGACTGTATTTAATTTCCAACATGACGACATTAACGTAATTATAAATTTGGCGATTAAGTGATAAAGTCGGATATAAATTTGGAGAGAGAGAGAGAGACAGAGAGAGACAGAGAGAGAGAGACAGAGAGAGAGAGACAGAGAGAGAGAGAGAGAGGAGAGAAAATTACAGACATAAAGAGAAGGAGAGAGGGAAAGGATGAACTATACTGACTTGTTGTTACCGTTAATCTTTTAATCAGGTCATCTGTTGGGAATACCTCGCTATTATAAGAAGCTTGGACCAATTAGCTTCGATTAATTATTTTTGGCGAAGATCCAGAAGAGCCTCTGTGCTGGAGGGACGGGGAGGAGGCATGTCTGAAGGGAAGGTGTATGAATGACGTGAAAAGGGGACGAGAGGCATCAGGAGTATATTATTATAGGGATGTGAGCGCTGGGAATACTCTGAGGGGATGATGCATGAATGAGTCTAGAAAGAGGAGGGAAACAGAACATAAGAATATCAAGGAATGGCATCAGAAGGTACAGTATAAGGAGGAGACGCTTGGAATACTCTCTGAGGGGATGATGCATGAATGACTTTGGAAGAGCAGCATCAGTGGTTGTGGGAAATACAGGGATGTGAAGGTAGATTGAAGGTTCTTTGATATAAAAGGAGAGGCATCATGGGTATATATAGACTGGGACGTGAATGCTTGGAGGTCTTTCTGTCTGTCGTTGTGGGCTTTGAAGTCTGGTAATAGATGGATCTTTTATGCAATTAGGGAGAGAGTGAGTCCAGGAAACTTGTGCGAGGAGGAGGAGTAGTCAGGAAGGCGCAGTCGTGGATAGCTAAATATTTTTGTTTGCGTAAATTTTCTCTTCATAACTTCATTAGCCACAGGGTTTCTGTTTTGCTCTCTGCATCTGTGTGTGTTCGTTGTATATCTGTGAGAAGGGAGATGATGAGCGCGTCCCTTTAACATTCTACGGTACACCGCAACGGAGAGGCAAAGCAGGAAGACATCAACAACACAAAGAGACACGTAGAAAAAAGAAAATAATTATGGTGTGACAGGTAGATATAGGCTAGTCAACTTCCGGGAAATTAACACATAAGAAGGAAACTATATTGCTTTAAGTGTGAATTTAGACTCAAATTATATTCAGAGGTTGAACGTAACTTCCCCTATAAACAGCATGGGATAGACTTGAGAAAAATAAATTATGCTCACTCAAATAATTGCATTTCCGCACGTGAAGCTGTGCGAGCTATCATCAGATATAGTTAGTTGGCAATGTGACTGATATTTGTTAATTAATTTCACGAACTACGAAGGACACATTTCATTTCCTACTTTTTTTGGTAGTGGACAGATACATTCTTTACTCACGTTGCGATGATAGTCAGTTCCACTTGACTGTTCATTACGCTTTCGAATTCCAATTGTGCCGTGCAAAACCATTATTCAATACATAACATTAGCGACAGAAATACTTTTAAGTAGTCCAGTACGGGGGAACAACATTATTTTGACACTCGTTCACATGAGTTATCAGACATACTGTATATTACTCCTTTGCTGATCTGACATATAATCCCTTTGCTAATCAGACATATTACTCCTTTGCTAATCAGACATATTACTCATTTACTACTCCGTGCATCTCGGCTAATCCTTGGATCAGCATATCACCTACATTGTTTGGTTTCGTCTAATCTACTTGTTATATCTTTATTATTTTTACGGTGTTGTACCTGCATTTTTTTCTGTGTAAGTCAAAGGAAATGTTTGAATAAAAGAGCACACAAAATAAATAATATCTTTGTTGTAGTGGCGTTTCATGCATGTCAAATATGCAGAGAGCTTTTCAAAACGGCTTTTTCACTTTTGTCTATTTTTCATAGAGGCAGAAGCAGCTTAAGGGCAATTACATGCCCTAAAAAAAGTGAAAAAACCGCTCTCGAAGGAAAAGAAAAAATAAAGAACCAACTAACAGGAACAATTCATCTGAGATTGGCTATCTGACGGAAAAAATACTGATGGATATTTTCAAGGGATGTAAGTAGTAAGTAATAACATCGTGTGTCTTAATTCGAGTTGGTGTTATTTCCAGGCATAGACTCCCTGCAAGTGTGATGATAGTTTGTACTGCCCAGTCACTTTACACACTGTACCTGCCCACACTATTATACGCAATAATACTCACATCGCTTCCCAACACACACGCACATACACACTGGATACGTCTTTCCCAACAGATACTATAAAGAGTGTTGTTATATGATACACACTGTCGACCCTCACACACAATATCTCCAGTTTCTAACCTCTCTCATTCTTACATTCACTCTCTCTCTCTCTCTCTCTCTCTCTCTCTCTCTCTCTCTCTCTCTCTCTCTCTCTCGTGAACCGCTCCCCCATCCTTACACACAAACAGAAAGAAAGAGAGAGAGAGAGAGAGCTACAAACAATGTCTACCTACACTAGCTAAACAAAATAGCAACTCTATTCTAAACAAAGCGTCGTGTCTACCCTCCCACACACAATAACAACAAAGGCAACTTACTCACTCACTCACTCTCTCTCTCATCCACAAAGCGATGTTTGTCTCACATGCACAATTCTCTCTCTCTCTCTCTCTCTCTCATGGATCCAGCACTGCCACACACTCAAGTACGATAGCAACACACACACACACACACTCAAAGACGAAAGCGAAACACACGCAGGGAGACAACACAAACACACACACACACACACACACTACCATCAAGCCTCCCCGTGTCTGTATGTATGACCACTGTCGGTGCGGGGCTGAAAAATGGTGCATCATCCGTAATGCAAGGGAGAGCACACTGACAAACCGCTGCTGAAAAGCTAAAACCACTCCTGTGTTCAGTGTTTAAGGGGAAATTCTCTTGTTGGTGAATTGGAAGGTCTGTGATTCCTCCAAACTATACCACAAAACAGACTCCCTCAATGGTTTTAATAGAGGATGCCTGTGTTTTGTGGCGTAGTTTGGAGGACTCAGAGACCTTTCAATTCATCAACAACAATATAATCTTCCCTTAATTTTACTTGAATCTGTGATGTGCAGTAGTCAGAATATTGGAAGTAAACGAGTCCTTCAAATATTGCCATGAAACACCACCTATATGGAAGGAGCGTGTTTCGTGGAAGTGTCAGAAGGAATCAGAAGCCTTCAAGTACCATATATACACGATCACAGGGTCCATATTAATTGGATCATGCCTTGTGGACGAACTGAATGATACTAATTCCTCCCAGCTAGTTGATTAAAGAAACAGTAGATTCAGTGTATTATTTTGATCTGGCTTGTTTCGTGGTATACTTTCGAGGGATTGATTGCCTTACATTTCTCATCAATACACTCCCACATCAAGGAGGTAGTAGCCTATTCTGTATGGTCTTATTGAAGGCCTACTATATCCCTCAACAGACTACTTCAGGATATACAGTAGAGTATATAAGAAGGAAATTTGTACTATAGCATATTTTGGAGGAAAATGTTGCCCTCAAATGCTGACGGTGGACAGAAAGGTCTGAGGTTCCATTTTTTTTTTTTTTTTTTTTTATTGTGGCCACAGTGAAGGAAGACGTGAGTGTGAAGAAGTTTGTGTACCCAGAGAGGAATCTCTTGTTGGCGATTTGAAAGGCTTCTGATTACTCCAATTTATTCTACAAAACATATTTCCCTGCGTGCATACTAATGTCCTACTCTGTTTCTTGGTATATTTTTGGTGTAATCAGTAGCCTTCCAGTTTATCCACAATATATCACCTCGTGTCTTTCTTTTAAAATACGATACTTGAACATTTTTTTCTGATAGACATTCAATTATTATTTATTCGAAAGTTGCACCACCAATATATATATATATATCTGGCTAAAGTAGTACACTGAGGGAGAAAACGAGTGCTTCTATCCAAAAATGTTCACTACTCGAAAGAGATTGCAGTCTCTGAACGTTTCTATTTTTCTTTTCTTTCTTATTCCGGTACTGGCAGCTCTTTCATTCAACATGCAAAGTCGCGGCGTCAGATGGACCTTGACCAATCTGCGATGAAAAGACATAGTCAGCTGTTTTGAACTGTGAACACGTGGATTCGTTGCTTCAGTCATTCGTCTGATGATACTATGGGTATAAAATTAATGTTTTGAGTCAAGGTGGATGGCTCACCTTGAAGCTACTAGTGCGAAACACGTGAAGCACCCGACTCAAACTCATTTCAAAGCTCCATTCTGTAATAGGAAGGCTTCTCAAGAGTCACAGTATACCGACAGTCTATAGTCCCGAAGTTAAGGCAAAAATTTACAGTAACAAGGCTGTAGGTCGTTAAGGCGCATACCCTCACTTAACCTTTATCTGCATATCACTACATGAACATACTTATATCTCCTAATTCTAGATCAACTGATTCCTTAAAACTATTTTAGGCAACAGCCACCATTAGCCTATATTTGTTAATCTAATACCGTTTCCTGTCGTACATTGGAGGAATCAATGGGGTTCCAATATACCATAAGTGTATTACCCCATTAAATTAACAGTCCAAGTGAATAGATATAATACCAACCTGATTCCAATCACTCTTCTCTGGAAACCTACACACTAAGGATTTGGTACACGGTAGCCATGGTAACGGGGTGGAAACATGAATCATGCTAATACCGACCACAAACCCGCCAATTAACCACCGCTTTGCTAACTTCTCCAACAATTGACGTCCCAGTTCACTAGTTGCGGCCATCATTATGAATATTAAACGCAGGCCTTCTCATTATTGCTGCATTCATTTCAGTTTACACAATAGTTTACAGCAAAACACGACAACACGTTCATTATGGCACACTTCGGTCAAGCTCATTATAGGTGCACGAAGTTTTAGTAGGTGAGTTGAGGAGTCGCACACACACACACACACACACACACACACACACACACACACAGCCTTCCTTCATTCCTGCCGTCTTCACCTTAAAGGGGCAATAGACTTTTGGTAAATAACAGTGCCTTGATTCCTCCACAAACATTATGAAAGGAAACAACTTAAAACAAAACCAGATCAATATAAATAATGGTGTCCTGTTGATTGTAAGAAACATTTGCTCCACATATATATACCAACACTGTAATACCACCTTAACACATCGTGGTATTTTGTTTAATTAGTAACTGTCCAATCGACTTATTATTTTAGATCTACAGAATTATTTGTAACGCGTAACATCTGGTAAAATGAGCGAGGAAGTTTCTGATAATATTTACAGTACAAACTCGCAAACCATAAAGATGACATACATTTATCCATTACCGGTGAAAAACTACAACATTAGGCGAAACGTGTATATTAATTAATGCAGACGACACACCCTTGTTTGTAAGTCGTGGTGTGGGATTATTTTTTTTTACGTGACAATCTCTGCTGTCATTATAATCCATCTCATACATATGTAATTCATATTCTTTTATTATTCATGTTGTGTATAAAGCGCAGAGTACAAGTCTATTTCCCACTGTTTGTATACTTATTAAAATCTTAAAACGAAAAACATGCAATCTCAGAAAACTAATTAAGGTCCTCCATTATAAGAGCACGGTTTACGATGTCGAGAAAAAGTTTAATTTCTTTTCTCATCTTAACCTTCGGAACCATGCATAAATCCCTCAAAGTAAAATCCCTGATCACTAGACATTCTACACGTTACACGCCTCACAACAAGTGGTACTATACAGAGTCTTGGAATGTGCAAGGTGCGTATAAATATATCAGTGTATATATTTATTTTAAATCTATGTTATCGCATATTTTGTACGCATCCAGCTAAATTATCTACTTCTCTCAGAATTGACGAATGAATGAGTGACTCGGTATATCCGTAGGCGACTGCACTACAATGTTACTATTTGATGGCTTATCCTATAGTTATTAATGATAGGGAAATTAATTTATATTAGAAAATCACTAACATGAATAATATTACTCCAGGTGAAATTTAAATGGATCACTCTGAATCTCTTTTGAAGATAATGAATTGTACAGTGCCTGCAAAAGGTATTCTAATGGAGAAAGGATGACTGGAAAAAAAGGATTATATATGTAACTCCAATGTAGTAGGTGTTATGGTCATTTTCAAATAACATCGTTTGGTATGCCATATTGCCTAACATTCAACACTATGATTATTGTTAAAGGTATATTACGCAACACTAAATATACTGCTACACATTTAGAAAAGATAGGGATTATGATCGAACTGGAAACGTGCATCCTTCAATCATACATAATATTGTGTTAAAGTTTTGTGTACATAATTTTCGGTGACATAATGAAAATGAACTATCTAGTATAACCAGGATCTTCACCCAATATATATCTTAAGATACTCACATTCAGAGATACGTCGTCATCCAAGTACCAACAACACCTTAACGTGGACAAGCACAACGTCCGTCAGGAAAACCTTTCTCGAGAGCAGTCAGTAATTATCCCCAAGTCTCTAGCATGAATAATTAATCATTGCAGAGTTCGCATATGACACGATTAAGTTCCAACAGCAACGTGCCACCAGGATGACATTTCGCGTTCACAGGACAAAGATACTGGAGAGGCGAGCGAGTGTGTGAGAAGGTGAGAGAGAGGACCAGATTGCACACCTCCCACCTCCACGGTCTCCGGGTGACTGGCAGCCTGATCTAGCAACGCATTTGACCACCACGCTCTCCCATCTTCCACACCCCCCTCCTCCTACTACTGCCATGCTCTGTCTGCATCAGGGATAGACGTTGGGTAGATGGCGGGGTGAGAGGCAGTCATGGGTGGGTGTGGGTAGGGGTTATGAGGGGCACTGGGATGGCGAGAAGGGAAGAGTGGAGAGGTGAGCAGTGAGGCAGGGCAGAGTAGGGGAGGAAGTGAGCATGGTAGAGGAAAGGAACAAGTGAGAGAATGTACTGTACACTCGCAATCCAAATTCCCTAACCCACCTAAGTCGAAGCCCGAGATCTGGAGAGGACGGTTTCTAGACAACAGCCCACCCAAAGCCTCCAATGGTTCGAAATGAGTGTGTGGCCTCATGATGGTTTAGGTGGGCTGTCATCCAGAAACCGCCTGCTTCAGAACTCGGGCTTCGACTCAGGTGGGCTAGGGATTGTAGATAGCGAGTGTACAGTAGAAGGACGGCAATGGAGGATGAAGGAATGGGAAGAGGAGGTGCAGAGGAGACAAACTGTGAGGCAAGAGAGAAAAGAGGGGGTGGGGAGGGGAGAGGGGGGTAATGGACTGGGGAAGAGAAAGGGATAGGAAAGTCAACACGGTAAGAAGGGAAGAAACAGCAGTGAAAACATAGGCGTGGATGGGAGGGCAGGGGAGCTTAAGGAGGCTATGGTCGTGGGGAGAATTAGGTGAATGGGTAATAAGGGATCTTCCTCTACCACCAAATTCGGCCTCAACTTATCCTTCCTCCGCTCTTTGTATTGGTATTGCACTCAACCTTCGGAAAAAAAGTGGTTGTTCGACTCGCATTCAAGAAAAAAAATTAATTGTTTACTCGAAGCTCTGGAATTTGGTTGTCTCATCTATTACTGTATGTGTGTAAGAATTAAACCAAAAATAATCATAGCATTCCTTACCGTACATACTCCACTAAATATGATGGAAAATAATTATTTCATGAACAGAATATAATCTTCCTGTACAAAAAATTATAGAGTAAAGTTTTACGGCAGCGGTTTCATTACCAGCTGATTTCAGTCATACGAATTTAACCCCGGTAGTACAGTACAATAATGGCAACGAAGGCAAGGAAGTTGAAGTAACATGCCATGACATTCTTAAATATGGCCTGAGGTGAAATGGTCAAAGGAAAGTGAACAAATATCAAGTCTATTTGGAAAAGAAATGTAGTGAATATAAGATACATATTTATAAACAATATATGCATACAGTGTGATGCAAAGTTTTCACGACAAAACATGACTATGGACGAATAATATGAAGCATTGAATATATTTATACAATAACCAATGAATTTGGAGATGAATATTCTGCCTGTTGCTTATGTTGCTTGAGGGATGGAACACTGTATACTAACCATATGTCCGAACACATCAATCACCTCCCTCCCCTGTGCTTACCAATGACTGCAGCTTCCTACTTAGTGGATGGATTTGCATTATATATTAATGTCTATGCATCGCTTTACTGAAGTGACTGAAAGGAGACACAACACAGGAAATTTACTCAATGTACGATATTTGCCAGAATTCAATCAGGGAACTTTATTTCATGCAGTCATCCAAACACTATCACATACCCTTCCCCCCTGAGGCTACTCCATTAAATGCATTGTGTGGTGGCGGAAGAGTTAAAGTCATGGTCAATAGTCCTGCAAACTGGTGAATAAAAACGACCCATTTGATTGAATCTTATGAACCAATATTGCAGAGACCAACAGCTATAGTTTCGGATCATTTTTCGAAGCTATCTCATTGGAAGGTGTTGCAGGATTATTGACCATGACTACCGTATAGGAGAGTCTCGCCTGCGAAGCCTCGAAATCCAAACGAACCTTGTAACTTCACTGCCGTAGCTACTTCCAATTTGTGAACCATGAAGTGATCTAGTGATGCAGGTTAGTTGTACTAGTAACTATCCTATACCAGGTCTGATTTTACCAACACATGATAAGGAAGATAGGAAAGTCTTGTCTAGAGTGTAGCCAGTGACCACATTAATATTCGTTACGGTATTACAGGTAATGTGACATAATTATACACCTTACTCAATGATGTTGTAACAGGGGATAATGTATTCGGAATGCTATAACATGTCCTTGCATCGTTACTAACTAGCAGTGTTTCGCTGTATTTTCTATTGGTAGCAATACACATTCCTCACCAAAAGACTGTACAAAATAATTATTGACAAATGTATAATATTAGTGTAACAACATGACTTGGTTTGGGACTGCCTTAAATGATTGTATGCTGTTTGTACACACGCTAATAAAACACTTTTATCTCTAAATTGGTGTAGTCACATTTCTTATTATTACCGTACCAGTCTATTTTGAAATACACGCATTTCTGTATAAAGATTATATAAATAATTACATGTTATTTACCACTAAGAAAGATTCTTCAAATTTTGTCGGGTGATTTTTGAGTCCCCATATATGTAACAAGTAAATAAGACAAAAAACGAAAATGTACGAGGCGAGAGATAAAAGCAAGTGAGTTATTCAATAAGCCAGGATGAAAAGTGAACCACGTGGTAGTTATTGGTGCACCCTTCCTTCTCCTTTAAGTGTTTATTATTGACTAAAATTACTGATGTGATGTCCCGCAATTGGGGAATTTGTTGGGTCATTTCCGTGTTATTTTGATTACAGTGGGAAATATCTGCAGTAATCGACCCTTTCAATTAATCAACACTAATTAAACGGCATTTCTTTGATGAAATGTGAAATTAAATCGGTGAAATCAGTCTTCGACCAGTGATTGTTGCTGTTATCAATGAGGCATTTAACCTACAGATTTTACCTTTGGTGACGAGAGGTAAATTATCTTTGTGACTTTTTCATGCAGCAACAGGGGCGTATAATTAACACACACACACACACACACACACACACACACACTTTCTCTCTCTCTCTCTCTCTCTCTCTCTCTCTCTCTCTCTCTCTCTCTCTCTCTCTCTCTCTCTCTCTCTCTCTCTCTCCCTCTCTCTCTTTGACGTATATATATAGTTTCTGTGGTGCTGTGTATGAGAATGTGTGGCCGAGGTGTCATTCCACTCAGTCCTCGAGTGCATCATCCGCTTATGACTTTTTTTTATATTTATTTTACAGATCACCGGGCCTGCATTTGGATTCTGACGAGCGGCGCCAGCTGTGGAAGCATCGGCGATCACAAACTGAATTTTAATTCCCTGCGCAAGTGCACTAGAGAATTGTAATCGGTCGTGACTGTACTAAAGACTATGAAATAGAATAAATATTTTATCATTTATATATCTGAGTTGTGGTCTTATAAAGCTGTTCTATTGCCGCCTGGCTGAGCAAAGTTTAAGGTGGTATGTAATTCGTTTTTGGTACATTAGAGTGCCTTGATTCCTCCAAAGTATGCCAAGAAACAGGACCAGAAGAGCAGCAAAAATAGTGGTGTTCCGTTGCTTGGAATAGTATGGAGGATTCAGTTGCTCCAGATTAACCAACACAAAACTTCCCCCTTATAAAACCCTCTGGACACCATTTCATTTGGTTAGATTCCGTCACCACCACAGTTTCATTTGGTTAGATTCCGTCACCACCACAGAACCTCGGAGCAGAAACAGCTGTCGGCGAAAAAACAACAACAGGAACATTGCACCCGTTTGTGATGATCAGTTGGGCTCATAAATTATAATTATGGATTTAATATGGACTGAAAATGAAACACGTTATCACCGAGTCATTAATCATCGCCACCATCAACGAAAAGCAGCAACAACAGCAACAGCAACAACAGCAACAACAACAGCAACAACAACAACAACAGCGACAACAGCAACAGCAACACACAGCAGGCACTGCAACGCCTCCCTCCCATCACCAATATTATATAATTATAATGTGTTGCTGTTGTGTCTCTGGATGATCCTCGTGTGTTCCACATGTGTAACTATATTCATGGTGTGTTTGTTGGTTGGTCTGTTTCTTCTTTCTAGTTTGTTTTGTTGGTCTGTTTATCTGTCTGTGTTTGTTTGTTTGTTGATATGTTTGTCTGCCTTTTTGTTTGTAGGTCTGTTGGTCTGTTTGTCTATCTGTTTGTTTGTTTGATGGTTTGCTTGTATGTCTGTTTCTTTGTTTGATGGTTTGCTTGTATGTCTGTTTATTTGTTTGATGGTCTGTTTGTATATCTGTTTGTTTGTTTGATGGTCTGTTTGTCTGTCTGTCTTTGTTCGTTTGTTTGTTTGTTTGTTTGTTTATTGGTATGTTTGTCTGTTTGTTTGTTGGTATGTTTGTCTATCTGTTTGTTTGTTGGTATGTTTGTCTATCTGTTTGTTTGTTGGTATGTTTGTTTATCTGTTTGTTTGCTTGCTGGTCTTTCTGTCTGTATGGCTGTAGATCTGTTTGATGGTCTGTCTGTCTGTTTGCTGGTCTGTCTCTTTGATTATTTACTTCTCCGTCTGTCTGTTTGTCTGATTGTGTGTCTGGTTGGTAGCAGAAAGAATTACACAGAAAATATCATGAGTGGATGTTTATGAAATGTTTACCAATTTTTTCGTGAGTGGCAACATTTGGTGATTCTAATATTATGAATGATGGTTTATTTTTTTCACACGTATCGGGAGTGTAATGGTGTACTGCGACATCATACTCTTTAATTAAAGGGATAGTACATTTTTAGTACATTGGACTGCCTTGATTCCCCCAAACTATACAAGTAAACAGAACCAAATGAACGAAAATACTGGTGGCCTGTTGCTTGGAATAGTTATGGAGGAATCAGTTATACACACCAGATTTACCAACCAACACTGTACTACCCCTTGGCTTAAAACACCATTCACTTTATGGCTCTTGCAGGGATGGGTTTTCACGCGACTTTTTGGTCTGGTGTTAGTGAAAGCGTTTTTTTTTTTTTTAATCCGTAAGGTGCTGTTTTATAATTGGCTAAAAATGTAATATAATTTAATCTTTCCACATTTCTCACAAATTGATGGAAAAACATTGCCTCGGTCACTTCAGGTTAACAGTAGGTAGCAACTAAAACTCCTAAATTAGAAGGTGATATTTCCTTATGTTGGTATGCTAGTAATTAACACTAGTATTACATTATCTGTTGCTTCCATGTGGGACAGAAAGAAGCAGACAGCTAGAACCGAGCGTTTCCCCTTCATCTGCTCGAATATGTACGTTAATTGTGCTTTCCGAAAAAAATATATCTCCGCTAAACTACAAAATAAAGCAAAAAATTTCAACCATTCTGTCCGTGTGAAATGTTCTGTAAATACTTCTTACATTAACGGGAGTGAGATTTATATTTTCATGCAAGAGAGAATCCTGTTAATTAATAGTGTTATTGCAAACAAGGGGAGACACTATATATCTTTACTTCTTTTTCCAAAATTGATTATCTTCGAAAGTATATGATTTTATTCAGAGGGAACAGTAAACACATAAAATAGTGGTTTTTATATATACCAAAGCAAAAATCAAGATTTACTTTATGCACTGAGAATTAATGTGACGTTTTTCACTATCGGTGAGATTATCTTTGTTATGCTGTAATACTAAACTTTATCTTGAGAATGCCGAGTGCCTACACCTACAGTTGTATATCTTGCATGGTACCCGCTGGTTGCCTGGCTGGCTGGGCCTTCATGTGACTAGTGATAAGTAAAATGGTTGGCGTGAACCAGATTATTATACTAAAGGAAATTTACGCTGCCAAAGAATTAATAGCAATCCCGTGAAAGATCCAATAATGGAAATCAAAAGCTGAGCGGATATAATTACTGATTATAATTGTGAAGCCTCGTTGCATTTTGCTCATTGATGAAGGACAGTACGGTTTCAATCATATTCTTGATTTGGATATATGTGTAATTCCGAATAAATATAGAAAAAAAAACATTCCATAGACATTCTTTGTTAGAGATATTTCTCAAAAAAAACAAAACACCGCTGCATAGCCTGTTATTTGTGAGAAAAAAGTTTTAAGCTTCATCATACGTGTAACATTAACATTGAGCAAAATGTTCAGCAATATGTGCTATGGTTTCATCAATACTCGCCCATAGTTGTGTGGAAACTGTTTCAGCTATTAAAGTATCATAATAAAATAGTTTTTGTCACGACAGGAAAATCTGTGCATTTGTACACGAGGGTGAATGACTCAAGTCAGGAAACAGGTTAGTCGCTGTTTTTCCTTCCCAAACAATGTAACTCGTGGACCAAATTAAAGCAAGACCAAATTGAGGTCAACGCTGTGAGAAGTGAGGCAAATGATACTTCAAGATGACAATATTGTGCAGGATGGAAGATTTGCAACATCTTCAGTCCAGCAAGAAGAGGAGAAATTGACAATCCTTTACAGTCCATTGCCTTCTGGTGTGGAAAGCATGGAGAGTAATTCATCTGCTGTTCTGAATCTGAGAACAAAAATAGAACAATAATAGAACTCCCTTAATCAATTAAATAATTCTGATTTCGCACAATGTTTGATTTAATACTGGTGAGCTTCAGTTGAAAGGAAAGAGAAGAATTATATTAGATATTCCTTACATTATAATTAGATAATCACTAGTACCGTGACGTAGAAACTCTAGAAACAAACTTGTAAACTATTCTCTCCATCACCAACTCGCACATCTACCCAAACTCATTCCTTCCGCAACTCACACCCCAATCCACGCTCTCCTCCGCGTCCTCCCGCCTCCTCCGACCCACATATCTGGTTAAAAAAAAAAAAAAAACGTACGAGGCGAAAGCTTTCTTGACGACATTTCGAACTGCTTGACATGAAGTAGTAGCAACGAAGAGTCAGTAATGAAGGTTCTTAAAAATATTTCAGTCAGCAAAAACTGTTAAATGGAGAAATCTGTTCCAAAGTCATATAGAAGGTTACTGACTCCTCCACAGTTTGCCAGGAAACAGACTAGCCTACCTCACTTTACGACAGATGAGTAGGGGATATGATTTGTGACCTAGTTTGGACGAATCAGCATAGCTCTCCAACTGGCTCATAACAGATGACCCCTTTAACCTGTGGAGACTGGGGTTTTGATGCGTCATTATAAATCTTCTGGCGCTAGTCTAATCCTGTTACATTAAACGTAAGCTACTGTTTATGGGTAGCTTAATAAAATATAAATGTTTGTTTATCGTTGATTGTCGTTAGTTTTACCTTTCAGCAACTAAAATAGTTCGTGATTACTTCGAAACAGCAAAAGTGCAAAATTGGTCAACCGTGTTTCACGAGGTAACATTTATAACATTGGTGTTTGAGCGACATCTAGAAATGTTTTGATGATTGTACAACTTTACTTCTCAAATGCGACTTTAAAAACATTTCCAACGATAGACTCGCCGTAAGTGAGGAAATTAGAGGAAGGTAAGCTGCCTACTGCACTTCCCTCGAGTCTACTGCTAGTCTGGATAGTTACACCATTTGGTAATGTTACAACACTTTAGTTTATCCTTATACAAGTTGGCTTACGACGAGATGGCAAGAATGTGAAGCGTTGGAAGCAGTGTGTGTGATAGAGTTGTACCGTATAGTGTTTGTGTCTTGTCTGTTTACTGAAACGCCTCCTTAACATTCCCTTAATAATTACGCCATATTATTTTTATATCGAACAATTTTGCACTATTAATAAAACATTGTATCAAAAATGAACATGAGATGATTTCTTGTAAGGAAAGTACAACATATAATTGTCAATAACATAATATTATGCCGTTAATTTATCGAATAAAAAAATCATTCCTAATTACTAAACATAATATCACTGTATACAAACAACGCACATACACACATACGTAAAATAAATACCGTCAGGAAAAATACACAGTACTCCAAAAAAAAAAACATTATATTTTTATTATGTTTTTTTTTTTTGTACCAGCTTGACTAAAAATTAACATTGTAATTAACCTCGCTTAAAAGAGAACCTGGTACACAGTAATTAATAATTCCTCGAATATTTTGAGGTCTAAACCAGGTATATGAAGATTATTTCTCAGAAATAATTATGAATAAAGTATAATTTCGCTAAGACTAAAATTTCGTAAATACGTATCATCTACAGTTGCGGAACTCTATTCTGCCCCACCGTTGTAAGGCATGTGGAAATACCTGGCAACCCTCTGAGTGGAAAACTGCACATACGAACCTCAATGAATGAAACACCCATTAACTCCAGTCAAGTAAAGTGTCTCAAACATTTATTCAGTATTTGTTCTTTGCTATTTAAACATCGTTATAGCCTATTAATAAATCAAGTAATACAGTGTTAATGATTACTCATTTTATATCACATGTGATTTCACACACATAATTAAGCTCTGGAGTTCATGGGATGAGCTGCTTTCCATTCAGAGAGGGTTGTAAGATATTTCCTCATTCCATACAAATGTGGAGTAGAATATACCGTAGTTCCGCAACTGTACATATAGTTTTGACAGAAAAGTACATAATCCATGTAAATGTAAAACAGGCAACCTCACCAACGGAATTTTATACAGCACACAATAACTGCCAGACAAAAGTAATTCTATATTTTATTACCTGGCGAAACTGTTCCTGCTCTTTAATGTAATTTCTTAGCACCATTCGGAAAAAAATAATGGAAACCAATATAATTTACACTAAATTTATTTACAACATAATATTACCTGCAAACTATAGACTCTAGAATATAAGCTACTCCAAACACGACTACTGTATAATGCCATGTTTGTAGGAAGGGAATCAGAGGAACGTGCTGGGTAGGTTAAGGGGGAAGTTTTGTGTTGGATATCTGGAGCAACTGAATCCTCCCAAACATTCCAAGCAATAATACACCATTATTTTTGCTCTTCTGGTTCCGTTTCCCAGCAGACTTTGGAGGAATCAAGGCACTCCAATGTACCAACAAAAAATTACCACCTTAAATAAGTATACAATATGGTCAAATTCATATAAAAACAAACAATAAACTCTAAACTAAATTAAAACCGAAGACAGAAAACACTACAAACGAAATGTGAAAATGTTACCACTAAAACACACTCATACTTGACTACTGTAAACAATGCTGGAAAACACTCTAGGTTGGGGAGGTCTAACTAAACACACGTAGTCTCAACAGTGGCCAATAAAACAGAGAAAGAGAGAGAGCAGACAAAACAAAATTAGAGAGAAATGGAAGAGTATAAAGGTGAAGCCTAACCTCCCCACCAACACACACACACACACACACACACACACACACACAGCAGAGCAATATATTAAACAACACACAATAATACCAAGGGAGGGTGGAATAAACACGGTTAACATACCAAGCAATATAACAGAGGGGAAGCAGTCGGGTTGTGCATGGAATAGAGAGGAAGGAAGGAAGAAAGAATGGAAGGCCTCTTGTGGTGCATAGGTAAAGCGAACATCAGAAGAAATATATTGAGTCAAAGTCTAATACTCACAAAGCATAAGACGCCTCACAATAGGTCTCCAGGGTTGGATGATGTAATTAAACAGCTAGACAAATATAATGATTGAAAAAGAAAAGTAATAAAATGTAGGAAAGCATAATAGTTCCAATGATCAAATGAAAAAAGTATAAAGTATAAATCTACACCTCACCAAACAAACAACACACAATAAATTAAGGGGTCGTTTCTGGTGAGCCAATTAGAGTTTACAAAGCCTATATGTACACTCGCAATCCAAAATATGTATCCAGGCTTGCTTCGAATAGCCCGATCGAGTATTATGCGGGTTCAAGCAAATATAAAACATAAAAAGCGTTGTAATTGGTTCACAAGTATGTCAAATGACTCGAAACTTCAACAAGACCTTGATACAAATTTTGGATTGCGAGTGTACAATGCAGGAAAACAAATCCCCTATTCATATACCGAAGAGGTCTTTCTGTACATGGCCAAGCTTAGGAGGAATCAGTAACCTTCCAATATACCCAAAGCAAATAGTTCCCTTAAGCATCGTACAATTAAGGGGGTCATCTGTTGCTGGCGAACTGGAGGGCGACTGATGACTCTAACCTATGCCAGGACACAGACAACAACCCCAGTGTAGGAGTTGGGAATCTGTTTTGTGGCACAGTTGTTAGGAGGACTATGTTGACTCGCCCCCCCCCCCCCTTCAATAAAATAATGACCCCGGGTAAAATAGCAACCATAAAGCAGAGGGAGGGGAAGTAGTAGGCGAGGGAGGGGAAGTAGTAGGCGAGGGAGGTGGTGGTGGGAGAGGGAAGGGGAGAGCGCCAGGGTAACTACAGGGGTAACCGAGAGAAAGAATAGGGGAACACGAGACAGGAAGGGTTGCAGTTAGCAGGTTGGGGGATAGGAAGGTGGGAGAAGTAGAGGATGTAGAAGGGGACGGAGAAGGGGAAAGGGGGATGAAAGGGAGAAGTGGTTAGAGAGAAGTGGGGAGGAAGAAGGGGGAGGGGAAGGTGAGAGGAACGGAAAGGGGAAGAGAAAGAAGGGGGAGAGGAACGGAAAGGGGGAGAGAAAGAAGGGGGAGAGGAACGGAAAGGGGGAACGAGGAGTGAACGGGAGGAAGGAGGAGAAGGTTAGGGGGCCAAGGCTAAATAAAAGGGTAAATCGGAAGTACACCGAGGGAAAAAGTGGAAGAAGTTGAAGGGGACGGAGATACTGTATAGTTAGGACAGCAGTAAGTAGGCCTAATGAGGGTGTATGGAAGGAGAGGAGGGGGTGGGAAGTGATGTGAAAGGGAGGGAGAGGAGGTAAGGGAGGGGATGTAGGAGGGAGGTAGAGAAGGTAAGGGATGCACGAGGGAAGGAGAAGGGTCAAGGGAAGAGTGTCGATGTTGGTGGATGAGGTAGGGGATGGAGGCAAGGGATGCAGGAATGAATGAAAAAAAAGGAGGGATAGAGAGAGGGAAGGAGAGTAAGCAATGGTAGGGGGGGAAAGGAGAGGAGGAGGCAAAGTAGGGGTACGGGATGCAGGCAGGAGAATAAGGAAGGGTAGGGGGATGATGTTGGTAGACAGAGTGGGTAGGTAGGGGATAGAGGCCAGGGTAGGTAGGTAGGGGAGGGAGGCCAGGGTAAAACATCGCCACATAACTCTGCCGGACCAGGCCGAATTCCCGATCCTGGAAAAATTTCTTATTAGATCGCCGGGACCAGGCTGGAAATACCGGCCCACCGCCCAACACCGAATAATTTCCGAGAGATACTTGGCAAAATCGCCTTTCTGGGGGGGAGGCTTAACAGTGAAGAGTTGGGAAGTTTTCTGTATGATATAGCGTGGGGGCGAGGGAAAGGGGAAGGTGTTTCAGCCATGCATAATTGAATCCAAATTATTTACCTCACCCGGCAATTATTATTACCCTCACTAAACACCACTACTACCATAACTAACTATATTAACGTCGTCGAAAAGTGCCTCGATCCCTAAAACCGTACAAAAACAATATCTAATAATACTAATACTAATAACTGTATCTCGAGACTAAATTATTACGGACATAAATATCTAAGTTATTACATCTGCCGGCAACGGTACGCAGTATATCACCAAGACCACGAAATCTGATATACCTTCCAATGGAGAGCATGGGGTGTGTGTGTGTATATAATTCTTGGTGTGTAGTGTATGCTCTAGTCATACATACATATATACAGTTCTCCAAATGTGCATATACTCCGTTATCTACGCAGGGCTGCAATATATGGATATACTCGAGGGTTTGTTATTCTCTGATTGCGTATGTTATATGGGTGGATATATTGAAGCTGTACTGTATATACTCTAGAATCTAGAATCTAAATAGTGAAGCAAATCCTCTAAACATACTGCTTGAAATGGTAATCAAAACAATGCCTAAGAAGAAATTGTGTGCTATTGATCTCTCCAAGTTATGTCAGGAAACAATTCTGTACCTCAATATAAAAGGAAGGGATTTGTCTTGTACCATAAGTTGGAAGAATCAGTAAGTAGCCCTCCAACTCGTCCACAACAATAACTCTAACCTTAAAGTTATAGAATACATTTTATTTATACACTTTTCAACAACTTATGGGTAACTAAAAGGAATAAACCACAAACAAAAGATTTACTAAAACGATGAGAGGCTTTGCGACCGCTGCATCCCACGTGTGTGTGTGTGTGTGTGTTGGTATACAGTAATACCATAATCACGTAGTCAGAAATATGCCGCCGAGTTACCCGGAATTGTTGTGCGAAAATCTACGGAAGTATTTCGTAGAGAACCGTATATTTTTTGGCTGAATGTGTGTATATGCTGTTTTGAGGTTGGTGGTGCATATATACAGTCTGAGGCTGTTTAGTAACGCGTAAGCAACTCGATGCCGGGATATTTTAACATTTTTGTACAGGATAATTGAAGGCCAAAATGTGGTCGTGTGGGAGTGGGAATACAGCGGAAATAAATATATAATAATTCTCAAACACATTTCTTTCAATGACACTTGTAAGCTGATTCTTGAACCCATGTATTCTGATATGTAAAATTTCGATTCTTATAATACATTTTTAATTTAACTTCATATATAAATAAAGTACAACATCCACTCCTGCCTGATCTATAACTTTGACATTTCAATAATATAACTAAAACTTTATGTTTATCAAGTGTAGACATTTTAAGATGCTTCGTATAACAATAGGTAAACACGGTACTGGAAGATATTTAGATACTACACAAAAGGGATAACAAACGTTACTTTATAGAGAAACCAAATGTAAATACACCTTTATGTTTAGTGTTCGTTCTTCCAGTTAATATTTAAGTAACATAAGACACACCGATAAATAATAATTGGAAAGCGGGAACCTTGGACACTTTTTAAGGGAAAGATTCTCTCTCTCTCTCTCTTTCGTGAATGGGAGAGTTACTGATACCCCCAAACTAGGCCACTGAATATTATGTACAATCGTGATATGTATTCCCTGACCAGAGACGAATGGCAGGCACCACACATATACCTTGCATTCGAACTCAGCCTCTATATGTGCAATGAGTGGTGAAATGAGCAATACCAGGCAATTCGAAGCTTTCTGCTCCTCACACTCTGGTCAGAAATTATTTATCACGAGTGTACACCTGTAATTCATCAACGACAGATTTTCCCCTTAAAATGAACAATTATCAAATGGTAATGATGATGATCGGTAACCACTGTCTCATCTGGTGCGACACCCAATAATCTCGGGGCCTCGCAAGAGTCACTGGCTACTGACAACCTACAGCCCCGAGGTTGAGGTATAGAAAAAAAAAACTTGACATCAACACGCCGTCAGGATTCCAATCATAACGTAATACAAGATTAGAATGTGGGTAGAGATCGTTAATACTCTTTATCGTTATTCATAATACAACTTCTTCTTAAAGTCCACTTTCACTTCGTGGTATTCCAAAACCCACTTTCCCGTTAATACATCCTTTTGTGTTAACCATAATCTGTATCGCAATAATCTCGCTAGTTTTAAGGATATAAATTTTTGTTCTGGCTTATATTAGGAATAATAATCTTGCTATTAAATATTCCCGCTATTCATGATAATTTACAAATATTCCCGCTAATCATAATAAATCCGTTAATAAAAGTACATCTATCGATAATACCCAGACCTTGCTCTCTAACCTAACCTAACCTAACCTAACCTAACCTACCCTAACCTAACCTTACCTCACCTAACCTAACCTAACCCAACCTCACCTAACCTCACCTAACCTCATCTAACCTAATCTAACACAACCTAATCTAAACCCACCTAACCTAATCTAACTCAACTTAACCTAACCTAACCTAACCTAACCTAACCTAACTTAACCTAACCTAACCTAACCTCACCTCACCTTACCTAACCTCACCGTGGCAAACATCTGAGTCACACCGTAGAACCAGCAGCAAGTGTACGTAATGCTCAAAGTTCACTCATTCCATTCAGCCTGCTCCATTTTCAACACTCACTATTCCTCCAAACTATACCAGCAAACAGGATCCTTCAGCACACAAATAGGGGGAATATGTTTTTCAGAGTAGTTTGGAGGAATCAGTAGTAGCCCTCCAGTTCAACGATAGCATAATATAACCCAATTAAATGGTCGAATTTAGGAAGTTTACTGATTCCTGCAAGCCATACCAGGAAACAGACAGAATCCCTTGGTAAACGAGTAAGGGATTATATGTTTTGTAGGGTTGTTTGGAGGAATCTGTAGCCCCCACAATTCAAGGATAACATCACGAATGCCAGGGTTGGAACGATACTGTAACAACATCATCATTACCACCATTTCCAACAGGATTGCCAACTCATGCGCCATTATCGTTCAGGTTATGGCAACAGCACAAGCACAGCAATTAACACCATGATGGGTCATTTTGTGGACACGGGTACCACCTATACACACACACACACACACACACACACACACTTACCACACTCACCACCACACACACACACACACACACACACACACACACACACACACATTTCTTTCCAACATGCAGTATAATTCCACCATCACCACCACCACATTCTCCATCACCACCAACACATTCACCACACCACCATATTCCCCATCACCACAACATTCACCACCAGCATCATCACTACATTCACCACCAGCATCATCACTACATTCACCACCACCATCACATTTTCCAATACCGTACTTACCACCCCTAAAATTGAAAGCCTTTAAATTCAAACCAGACCGAGGATGAGTATTACAAACACTTTAGAGCTTAACCAACAGCGCGGTGAATAGATATTATTTGTTTGGAATGCTAAACTGTACACAATGCGATTTGAAGTGGTGCTGATATGAGAACATTGTTGTTTTTTTTTTTTTGTTTTTTTTTAGGCTCTGGACAGCTTTATTCACAACATGATGCCTGAATGAAAAGTATTGTTGCCAAAATACAAAGGCATTTACTTATTGTATATGTTTGTATCAAAATATTTGTGTTTTTCGAGACAATGATCACCACTACACTATTTGCATCACGTGGCTATGTCGGCAGCAGCTTAGGGCAGCACTTTAGACTAGGAATCTCAAAAATTACTTTCCTCGACAGCCACCAGGTGGCAAGGAGTAGTCTGGATTCTCTCTATTGGACTGTTAAAACCGTTGCCTCCCAAATTGCCTCTTGGAGGAAAAGAATAGTCTTCCGTGGACGGGATCCAGTTTTCTAATTTTCTCCTTCTACTCTCTGTTCACACAATAGCATGGATATTAAATTGTCTCTTTTTGCCAGTTACAGAAATCGAATGCCAATGCTCTAGCTACTACGGAACTTCAGGAGTACAATCTTATGTGATGCAGTTTCTCTATTCTCGTTTAGAATAGGAAAGAAAGACTTTTTGTTGTACTGGGTCATGGATTTAGTGTTGCCATTAACAACAGATATAAGGAAAATTATCAAACACCAATTATGTTATTATTGTTTCAATGATTGTTCATCGTCGAATAATATTGCCTACAATCTGCTTGTGCAAGGAGTAAGTAAAGACTCCAGTTAAGTTCATCCTATTCCAAGTTAAAACTTTATGCAGGCAATTCCTTCTTTTTCTTTAAGTCTCAATATTCACCAAGGATATCGCACCAGTGCTGCCTTGGTATTGAGACGGTGTTCTGTTCAGGGTTTGCTTGTTGGAATAAACATGGTGATGTACACTTGGTGGTTAGTGTTATTATGCAGGGTAAGGACACGAATCCATAAAACAGAATCTGATCCATATAATAGTTCTCAGTGGAATAAAAAGCAAACGAACCAACGTGCTGTGTGATAAAAACACCAACTATTGCCAGACCGCCAGAGAACTACCATGCACACCCAAACAAAATGTTTTTTGCTTAATAGACATATTTATAATCTATGACCATACGACTATGTCAACTTGTAAGTAGGAAGAACGTTAATGTACATCTGGGTATGCACTCTAAGATGCTTGTCCTTCATACCAGCAAACTTATTTTTTGTCAAGTAAAACTCCGTTGGAAGTGTTTTGGTTACCCAGCATCTGAATAGGATGATGATTCATTGAAAAAAAAAATCTTATTCAGTTCTTGCATAATTTTGTCTCAGATTTTCCGTTGTATGCTGACAGCACGAATTTCTATGCTCGCCTGTACTTGTGGTGGTGAGTACCAGTGTGCCTGTAATGGGTTGTAGAGCAAGAATTCCGGTGTACTTACCGAGAGAAATGCGTGCAGTTACTCGACTAACTGGGCGTGTCTGGCAGGCTCAGTGGCACCACTATACACTGACCTTCGCCCTGCATACAAAAGAGCACCACAGGAACCACCAACATAACCCTGAGTGCTAGTGATGCTTCCTAGGGCAATCGACACGGGTATCTTCTGTGGTTACGTTATTTGCCATGTAGGCTATGTTCAAACAACAGTGTATTCCTTTGATCCTTTCCTTTCCTGCGAAGGGAGGAATATCGTAGCAGCGACTAACATATTATCTCAAAAACATACACTTGCAACAACAGTTAATTGTAGAACAGTTTGTTTTACAATGCCTGCATTATGAATTTCCTTTTAAAAAGAAAGCTATAATTTTAATAGTATATAGACTCTTGCAAGAAACTGACAGCTTTATGATAGTTAATAACAGATTTGGAATAAAGAAAGGGCTTATTACTTCTGAGAAGAGGGCGACCCTGAATTATTTCGTACATAAGAGTGAAACGAAATATGGGTGGAGGAAGGAATGATGAAAAGGAAAGACGAGTGGAACCGATTCCCTCATACTATTCCAAGCAATATATCATCAATATTTTTTGCTAACGTGGTCCTATTTCGTGACATATTATCTTGGGAGAATCAATGTGCATTCATTCATCCCCTTAAAAAAGGTTGACCCCACTAACGCTAAAGACCCCAACATGATGTCTCCCCACTGCAATAAAAAATAAAAACAAATAACAGAGGAGCACTATCGAATATTGAGAGATAAAAGATTAGCACGAGCGGAACACTTTGACAAACAAACTAAGAACGAATGGAATAGAAGGGGATGGTTAATGAAGGAGGAGGAGAAGGAGGAACGAATGGTCTGGTTGGACTAACGGTATGATGGAAAATGGAATGGAAGGAAGGAATAATAGAGAACAAGGATAAAGAACATGAAAGGATAAAGTAACGTGGAGGTATATGACATGTCCTCTATTGACTGGGGAGTCCTTTAATGGAAGGCAAGGCATCAGCGATATCCACTGGCTGACTAATCAAGCTAATGTACCGTAGATTTCTTCGGCTCTGATTACAATGTTCACACGAAAATATATTTTTATACACTCTAAATAAAACCCCATTTTAATCCAAACAAAATCTACTGGAAATAGGAATACCAGTTAAGCGATTCGGTGCAGCGATATTAGCCAGGATTATATTTTTCTTTGCAATACTGATGACAATGGTATGATAGAGATTGTACGTACACTCGCTTACAAAAGTATTGGTGGACAATATACGTGAAGGACTTTGAACCCCAGTACGAAGGTTGAGGTACAGTATATAATGAAAACAAAAACTTGAAATACTCGCAGACGTCAGCAGCTGTTCGAAAGATATCAGTATACGCATTGGACCTCCTGGGCATCGATACTTTTGTGAGCGAGTGTACATACGAGTTAGTTATCTGTGTTTCTATGTATTTGTGTTTGTATCAGTAACATAAAGTAGTTTTCTATTCCCTGATTGCAAGTGAATGATATGGAGGCATCATGTAATCAAGAATATTGTTGCATCTATTCTACACCTTCCTACTATTATTATTATTATTATTATTATTATCATTATTATTATTATTATTATTATCATTATTATTATTACCGTATTATCATTATTATTACCGTATTATTATTATCATTATTATCATTATTATCATTATTATTATTATTATTATTATTATTATTATTTCTTCAGCTTTAGTGATACTGTCTTCCTGGAACTGACATCCTGATAACCCTCTCATGCAGCATCACTCACCTTTAAGAGTCACATGCAATTTAATCCATCTCATAAATTTACCGTACGAATACATTATAACCTTCTCCTCATTCATACATAATTATACTGTTTATGGAGACTGATGTCACCATTCACCATACATTTTCGTGCACTTTAAATAAATAGTAACGTATGCAAAGAAGTATCATTATTGACAAAGTTCTCTGTTGAAAAGGGTTATTGTCCATGTCTTTGTGATTCCAGAAGTAACTGTGTTAGAACGACCATTATCCTTCATATTTATATCACAGTTATACAGACAAGAGTAACTGTTTGCTAAGGTGTTGTTATCAGCTTTGTGAGTATGTGTGTGTTGTGTGTGAGTAAATATGTGTGGGAATTTTTTTTATAGTAATTTCACGATAGTAATTTCACGATAAGGTTACAAACAGTTAAAATAATGAGAATAAAACTTTTCAGATGACCACCACATAATTATTTGAGAAAGTACTGCTTAGTGGCCAACTGTTCAGGCACCGCACCCAGGACGCTTATAAATGTCGAAATAACAGTGTGTTAGTAAATATGAGAGCTGGCTGGGTTGCGTCATTCATTACAGGATTTTTATAGGCTACAACGCTGCCTTGTTTATGATGCCAAACAGAGTCTAATGAACATCATAACTTTACTACAGACGCAGCCATCAATATATGATAAAAAATCACCAATTTGTATATTGGTTGGACATTATATATATAAAATTTCTTTGGCTTTAAAATCTTACTGGTGGTCAATGCATGAAAAATGAGAGTAACTGCCTTGAGAGCACCATTAAACCTGAATAGTATGGAGGTTTCTCAGAGTTCCAAGGTTTTAGAAAATATTTTTTTTTATTTTCGAGTTGCAAGACTCTTTTACATGGCAAATACAGACGCTGTCCAAAGTTTCTCTAGCCAGCTGGCTAGGACATGAAAGCCATAGTGGAATTATAATAGACTGGGCAATCGCATACACTATTCTATATTACCGTACTGTACAGTGGTTTAAGAATGGTATATAAATATATCCCATAATTGTAATTCCTCCTTGGCCATCCATTGAACAAGTGAACAATGATAATTAATTTTTACCAGAACAGAAAGGCCAAGCAATAATGAGTGTAAAGGGTGTCATGTTTCCTTGACACATGCACCTTCCAGGCAGAAATAACTTGTTCCAAACGAAAGAATGATATATATTTTTAATATTCTTATTATCAAGTACTATTTCATATTTTTTACTTTAAGAACAGTATAACAAAGAGGATCTTATGTTGTCTGAGGGAGATAAAGAGGAGTGACTGCAAGGTTTGACGGAGAAATCAAGTAGAGGAGTGATAGCTGAAATATTAAGAGCTGTCCTGAACACGAAACGGAAGGGGCGTCAAAATACTCTCAGTATTGTCTATATTTCTACACGCATCAAACCCCAACGGCGAATAAGGATGAGAAAAGTGGCAAGTACGACAGAGAAAGTCCATGATGAAAATAGTGAAGAAATGTGGAAAATGGTGAAGAAATGTGGAAAAAAGGCAGACGCAGCAAAATGGTTATGCCAATCAGTAAAACATATGCATCTATATTTCAATTGTGTTATATTTTACCTTGAGTAACTATACCGGGTCTTCCACTTAACATTATCTTTTTAAGGTAAATATATTTTGACCAATGACAAATTACACCAAAAACTGTCCGTAACAATAAATATTAGAATGTAAGCAAAAGAATGAAATAATTATCTCAAAACATAATTATTATACAGAAAGGAATCGATGCATTGTCCACATTATGAGAAAAAGGAAAAATACACACACTTTAGTTTTATTTCTATTCTTTTGCGAAAGCAGGAGTAATGCTGGATATTTAGTGACATACACCGAAACAAAAATATATATATATATATATACATCCGGACCAGTCAGGATTGTGATGCCAATTAGGTGTGTTTTTACAACTTATACGGAAAATATTCTCTGTAAGAAATGCCGGGGAAATGGTAATGCATAATAGTGATTCTAGTGCACATAATCTCTCTCTCTCTCACTCTCTCTCTCTCTCTCTCTCTCTCTCTCTCTCTCTCTCTCTCTCTCTCTCTCTCTCTCTCTCTCTCTGAATTTTAATGCGGCTAAATGTACAGTAGCCTCCTCGACCTCAGGGAAGTTACTGCACCAATCGTAGAAAAACGCTGATGTTGATATTGGTGCACACAAACTAGCCCTATGATATTCTTATTCTCCGACGCGACCCTCCATCACTGGGAATTTACTCTACCGTGTATACATATACGTGTTTTAGGGGAGGTGACCGATTGGTTAGTGTTCTGGACTCACAACCTAGAGGTCGGGAGATCGATCTTCTCAGGTGAGGGCCTGAGAATATTTACTCTTCCGATTTGAGTGTCAGGCACTAACTATAAGGCCACCGAACGTCGTAAAACACCCTCACTGGTACCATAACAGCTGCAGTATTTGGGAATTACCCTCATTTCCCTTTCTCTGTGGCTGGGTACCAGTTCGGAAGTCGTGACGTGTGTATGTGTGAGCAGCAGTTGACCTGGGCCACGGTAACGGGCTTGATTAAGCCTATCAAAGAAATACAGAAACCACCAATGTCATAATAAACACCCTTAGTGGTGATTGGAAATATTTCGTATTGTCTTTGGAGATAACGATAATGATCCCAAATATAACATTGATGATTGGGATTATGCATTATACTGTACAGCCATGGCTGATAGCGCTTGACCAGGGAATGTTGGAGAGCGTACATTCTATGGGATAGTTAATTATACTCCACTAAATACGGTATACTAAAGTTGACGATTGGGAATTATTTTCCATGTGAACGGCCATGGAAAAACTACTATGTCACAAACCTGAGAGAGAAAGAGAGAGAAAGAGAGAGAGAGAGAGAGAAAGAGAGAGATAGGAGGATGAGACACACCATATTAATATACATCTTGGTGTTGGGAAGTGTGTGTGTGTGAGTGTGTGGCATGATGACCCGCCTCGCCCTCCTCCCTAGACGGCTTCATTTCCTGCCTGAGAAAGTGGCCAGTAGTCGAGTTAGTCTTCAAGGTAGGCACTTAATTACTGTCCTCCATCTCCTCCTCCTGCCGCTGCCGCCGCCACCGCTGTTGCTGTTGGTGCTGCTACTGCTACCTGACGCCTCTCACTGGCCTCCCTTGTCGCTCCTGTCCTGTCTGTCTTCTGTTTATCGGTCTGTCTGCCTGCCTGTCTATCTGTCCGCTTTCTCCCTCTCACTAGCCGCCCTTGTCGCTCTCGTCCTGTCTGTCTTATGGTCAACTGTCCATGCATCTGTGTTTGTCTTTTGTCTCTTTCCTATCTTTGTTGTGTTTCTCTAATTTTCTGCATCCCATTTTCCTTTCCTTCCCATTTCCCTGTTATGTTGTTTCGTCTTTCTCTGGCCCGCCTTACCTTCCTTTCCCTCCTACACATCTCTGCTTCTTCTCTACAATAATTAGGTGAGGCAGGTTGGACAGAAACGTTGTGTGTGTGTGTGTGTGTGTGTGTGTGTGTATGTGTGTGTGTGTGTAAGATGACCTAGTTCTCTCTGGTTCTATGTTATGTAGTCTCTCCAGCTAGGAAGACTACAGCTGCTTTACCGTATTCTTTCCTGGCTCTCGTATTTCAGAGGTTGGGAAGCGGTGTTTCATAAAGCTGAGGTACAGTGTTGGTAAATCTGTAGCACTTGGGGATTCCTCCAAACTATTCCAAGCAACAAACCACCATCATATTTGTAAATCTAGTCCTGTTTCCTGGCATAGTTTCCACGACTCAAGGTGCTCCTATCTACCAAAAGTATACTAGCCCTTAAAGAAAATAAAAGTGTACCAACCACTGCACGTACAGTCGGCCTCAGCAATTCGTATACATCACTGTGACATCAAGACTTCGTAACAACTAGGAAACATAGTATATTAATTCACAAACACCAAACATTTCTATATAGTAATATTTTTTAAAACTTGTTAATATTTGAATCAGACAGCAGAATAACACCTACAGTATATATCTACATAATAAACACCTCTTTTAACTAATGCTTTTGTGTACGAATTCCTGAGGCCAACTGTACAGCAGGCAGCATAAATTCGCTTCCATCTCGTGTACTTAATATTGCTAACATGACCAGATACTTGCATTCTGAACCAGTTTTTATTCCAACAACATACGTAATTTACCATAAGAGAACAATACTGTCATCTCTGTGTTAAAATTGTGTTACAACATCACTATAGCTAAAACATACCGTACGCAGGTGGAAATGAAGCGAACTTATGCTGCCGACTGTACCTAGCACTGTGAAGGTCTAATTAGAGTACCAATGTCCGATCCCTAACTGGGGTTCTATTTCGAGTGGAAAAACTAAAAAAACTAAAAAATAAATAAAACAGAGATGCTCCTTAACTATCCGGAATCCTTAATTAAGTATACAACGGGACTCACTTCAAGTTCACCCAAATCTCGCCCCCAAAAAATCTACCCAAAGACACAACAAACCCCCCTAACAAAATTCACCCAAACCAACCCTCCACTAGAAAGAACTAGGATCGACCCGGGCATAAATTGGCACTATTTACTGGAGCCGGAGGGGGAAAAATTGCTCAGCGCGGTTACTGGACAGACCACGGGAAAATCAGCAGAGAGAAAAACCAGCATTAACGTCTGGGGGTAAAAAATGCTGGTTTCATTATGAGTCTTATTACGCCACCATAACTTTTTTCTTCTCTCTGCCTCTCACTTTTTTTTTTCTCTTCTCTCTGCCTCTCACTTTTTTTTTTGTCTTCTCTCTGCCTCTCACTTTTTTTTCTCTCTCTCTGTCTTTTTTTCCTGAGGCCCTGGGAATTTAATGGAGTTTTAGTTTTCACGGGGAGGAGTGTTGGAGGTATTATACGTAGGATGGTGGTGGTGGTGGTGGTGGTGGTGGTGGTTAGGTTAGGTTAGGTATGTGCTATAGTTAAGTACAGTGTTTGTCTGTGTGTGTGTGTGTGTTTGTGTTTATATTTGTTTGTTTGTTTGTTTGTGTGTGTGTGTGTGTGTGTGTGGATGGGTGGGGACAAGGAAAGAAGAGAAACAGTGCCTCTATTTCTTTCTCTAACGCTTTCTCTCTCAACGTTCTCCTCTCTCTCTCTCTCTCTCTCTCTCTCTCTCTCTCTCTCTCTCTCTCTCTCTCTCTCTCTCTCTCTCTCTCTCTCTCTCTCTCTTTGATGTTTCCTGTTTATATCCATTTGTTCTGTCCATCTTTCTGCCCATCATTATCACTGCTGCCCCTTTTATTTCTCGTCACGCTGTCTCGATCTTTGTGTTGTGTGTGTGTGTGTGTGTGTGTGTGTGACATTCTCTTGCTGCTTGCCTTTTCTCTTTTATTTATTGTTTTTCTTCTATCGCCCTTTCCCTCTTTTCCTCTCATTCTCACTATCTATCCTTATATCGCTAATGTGATGTCTCACACACTCTCTCTCTCTCTCTCTCTCTCTCCTCTCTCTCTCTCTCTCTCTCTCTCTCTCTCTCTCTCTCTCCACCCCTTTTACACCTTGCCTCTCACAAAGCCTCCATATCTCACTCTTCCTCACACTCTCCTAGACTCCGGTCCCAGTCACATATCTCTCACTTGATCGCTGGCAACGGAGAGGTTTACTCCTCCCTGTCTTCTCTCCCTCCCTCCCTACCTCTCTTCTCTCTTCTCTCCCTCCCTCCCTTCCTATCTACCTCTCTTCTCACCCTCCTTACTCCCTATCTTCCCTCTCTTCCTCCCTCCTTACCTACCTATACCTACCTCTCTTCTCACCACCTCCTCTTCTCTCTTTCAATTTCACCCTTCCTTCCTTCCTTCCTACCTCTTGTCTCTTCCTCCTTGTTTTCTCTCTTTCCCTCCTTCTCTTCTCTCTCCCCTTTATTTCGATTCCCACCCTCTGTTCCCCTATCATTCTCTTTCCTTCTACGTTCTCTCTCTAACACCAATCTACCCTTCATATCTCTCCTCCTCTCTCTCTCTCCTTCTATAATATCTTCTCAATTTGCCCTTTTGTCCATGCTCTCTCTCTCTCTCTCTCTCTCTCTCTCTCTCTCTCTCTCTCTCTCTCTCTCTCTCTCTCTCTCTCTCTCTCTCTCTCTCTCTCTCTCTCTCACCTACCAAATCGATGCTATACAACACTCGCCTTAATACATCCCCCCGTCTTTGTTGTATTTGGGAGATGAGTTTAAAGTGGAGTCTCACACAGGCACCTACAGTAAGATCACGATACTCACCACCACCACCACCACCACTGAAAACAGGTCGGACAAGGATGGAACCACACGGAACTTTTACAAACATTAGTTCATTCTATTTTTCTTACCCATGGATCGATATGTATTTTTTTATTTATTATTATTCATTTTTTACTATTATTATTATTATGATGATGATGATTTATACTATTATTATTATTATTATTATTATTATTATTATTATTATTATTATTATTATTATTATTATTATTATTATTATTATTATTATTTTTATTATTTTTATTATTATTATTATTTATACTATTATTATTATGAGAAAAAAAATTGCTCCTTGGCCCAATTTGACTGGCAAAGCATTGGGATAAATGATTAAAAGATTGCACAAGTATATTTGGCGTTAATAAGTGGTGATTTAAAAGCTTTATAATTTATGTCCTTCTCGTGAAATATCAAAGTTGAGCCAATTTCAATTACCCATGATAGTAACCCATCCCACTGTTACTAGGGCAAAGGCAAGAGAGTGTCATGACGTGGGGAAATTTTTTGTTTGTACTCTTCTTATCTGATGACCTAAAATTTAATTCACGACTGTACCGTGCGTAAAACTACAAAAAAAAAAAAAAAAAAACTGAACAAAATTTTAACACCAATTAGAGGAAAATTTATTATTGGTGAAAATCCCTATTATCTATTTAGCCTAGAACTCTGCAACACGAGAATAGCAATAAAGTCTAATTAGGCTCCTCGTCAAATAATGCAAAACAGAATTCGCTGACGGACGGCATCAAATTAAAGGCATCATTGTGTTTATGGGCCAACTGAAGGGATACAAACACACGCCTCCAAACTATGCCACGAAACAGACTTATTAACCCAACCAACATATACGAGTGAGAAATCTGTTTCGGAAGTATAGCATAAAGGGTTACGTACACTCCATTTCACATTTTTCTTTCTGACCATCTGTTTCGCTATTGCATCTTCAGTTTAGACGCTTGTTAAAAAATGTAGAATTAAGCTCTGGTGAAATGTGGACAGTAATGCATGGCTCCTCAACATTGGCTGAATATCTTTGCTAAAATTATTGTGTTTATTGGCAGACACTTTGAATGGGTCTGTAATACATTGGTTTGGAAAAAAAATAAATTGTGGCATTTGTGGTAATACAAATGTTGGTGTTGTATCAATCTCTCATCTAAGCTATGTCCTACTCTCTCTCTCTCTCTCTCTCTCTCTCTCTCTCTCTCTCTCTCTCTCTCTCTCTCTCTCTCTCTCTTTAATTTATTTATCTTTTTTTCCTCTCTCTCTCAAACAAACACATCGCCCTTTAAGGTCAGTGTTGGTAAATTTAAGAAAATTGATTAATCCAACCTCTTCCAAGTAACAATCCATCATTTTTTGTTTACTTTTGTACTGGTTCTAGGTACACTTGGGAAGAATCAGGTGTTTCTAATGAACCCAAAGTATACTAGTACCCCTTTAACTGATGGAACTGGACCACCAAACACAGGGTTATAATTATCACACGTGGAATACATCACACTTAATTTTTGACCCACAAGGCTACAACAATGTCACGTACAAATACATAACACTGACTGCAACCTACAAATCCACGCACCACACCCTTATGTCATGCTCTAACACACACACACACACACACACACACACACACACACACACACACACACACACACACACACACACACACACACACACACAACACAACCATATATATCAATCACTAAAGAGATGAAAGGTAGGTAGAAATAATGGTTATCCCTCTCTCTTACCTCCTTCATCTTTCCCCCTCTATATCCCCTTATCTCCCCCTCCATTCCTATGTCCTTCATCTCTCTCACACCATTCATTCATCTGTCTTATTTCTCTCCCTCGTTATCCATTAATTATACTCTCCCTTCACCTCTCCAGCTCCCACCGTCCATCCATCTCTCATTTCTCTCGTTCGGTATCCCATTTATCTCTCTTTTTCCCCCTTTATCTCCCCAACACTATCCATTCATCACTTCCTTCTCTCTAAGTTCTTACATCTATCTTTCTTCCTTCATTTCCTTATCACTATGTATTTCTTCATCTACCTCTTCCCAAGCCATTTTTTCCATTATTACTTCTTCCAATCCTTCTTCATCTATACTTCACTTCATTTTTCTTTCAGTTTATATGCATACATCACCACCCTTATCCCTCCCTTTCTCTTCCTTCTTCCACCATCTATCCAGGCTATACCTTATATACCATCCACATCCTGCATCCAATTCCCTTCAATGTATGTATAGTACGTTTCACTCCCCCTCCCCCCATTCCCCCTTCTCTCTCTCTTTCCATCATCGCCAATCCATCCATACCTTTCCAATGTATGCCCATTTGGTCTGTAAATAATAATACCTTGTTTACATTCGAATAATTGGACACGGTGCTACTGTTTTCCATCCAACTTTACACAGGCTCTACAGGGGGATAAAAATCTAAATGGAGTGGCATATAAAGGGACAAATTGTTTCACTAATGCATTAATTTGGTCACGGACGAGTAGAGGCCGTGATAGATTAATAGATACACGCACAAAGTATATCCCATTGACGAGCACAGGGAGGTGGAAACTATATTCGCATTAGATCCGTGTTTTTCTAGTTGGCTGAAGTGAAGTTCTGTTTTTCCAGCTGGTGGTGATTGATGCTGGTGGTGTTGTGATGAACGTGTGGGCTCTTTTACCGCCTCTGTGTAGGACGGCAGGGGTGGACGTGTGTGTGTGTGTGTGTGTGTGTGTGTGATGGTTGTGGTGGACATGTGTGTGTGTGTGAGTGTGTGTGTGTATGATGGTTGTGGTGGACGTGTGTGTGTTCTGTAGAGAGTGTTGGGCGTGTGGGGAGGTATTCTTGTTTGTGCAAGTGTGTGTCAGTGTGTGTTACATCGTGTGTGAATGAGTGATGAGTGTGTGCGCGTGTGTTTGTTTTATGAGGGTGAGGTGTATGTACGTACGGGTGTATGTGAAAGTCATGTGCGTGTAAAGGGGTAC
>JAWZYT010003557.1:117500-120000 GCA_034508575.1 Petrolisthes manimaculis | reverse complement strand
TTGCTGGGGCAAATATAATCTCCACTCCCTCAACCAACCAACACCCCAGCATAGCATCTTCCACCCCGCCCCACCCCACCCCACCACACCCCACCCACCTCTCTCTCTCTCTCTCTCTCTCTCTCTCTCTCTCTCTCTCTCTCTCTCTCTCTCTCTGTAAGTATGTGTGTATGTATTTCTCTCTCTCTATGTATGTATGTGTGTATGTATTTATCTCTCTATGTATGTATGTATTTATCTCTCTATGTATGTATGTATGTATGTATGTATGTATGTATGTATGTATGTATGTATGTATGTCTCTCTCTCTCTCTCTCTCTCTCTCTCTCTCTCTCTCTCTCTCTCTCTCTCTCTCTCTCTCTCTCTCTCTCTCTCTCTCTCTCTCTCTCTCTCTCTCTCAATTAATCGAAATAATCGAAGTAGGAGGGCTGGGACAATAGAAAAAAAAAAAAAAATCACTGTCGTTGGTTCTGTTTCCCTTCTTTCCATATATATAAAAAACATATAAACATGTCTTAAAGCTTGTTTTTATTTTCTATTTTATTTTTTTATTTTTTTCAGGATTACTATTTTTTTTTCACTCCCCATCCCTTCACGACCCCCAACTCCTCCTGGGAAACTTGACCCCCTCTGAGAAACAGCAGTATGTTGGTTGAATATTTATGTGGACCTCTGGCTTTGGCTGTGGGTGGAGGGTTGGTGGAGGAGGAGGGTGGAGGGTGGAGGAGGAGGGTGGGTGGTGGGTGGGTGGAGGAGGAGGAGCAATAGGATGGTGAAAGAGGTACCGTAGGGAAATGAAGGAGTGGGGACGTTAAGGAAGCAGCAGAGGATAAGAGGAGGGAATGAAAAATGGAAGTAAGCTATAGGATGAGCGAGGGAAAGTATAGGAACGAGGGATTAACGGAGAAAACATGATTGATGATGAAAATGAGGAAGTAAGGAGAGAGAGAGAGAGAGAGAGAGAGAGAGAGAGAGAGAGAGAGAGAGAGAGAGAGATACTTACATACATACATCCAGAGAAGAGAGAGAGACATACTTACATACATCCATCCAAGAAGAGAGAAAGCGAGAGACATACTTACATATACATACATCCAGAGAGAGAGAGAGAGAGAGAGAGAGAGAGAGAGAGAGAGAGAGAGAGAAATACTGTACATACATACATACATACATCCAAGGAGAGAGAGAGAGAGAGAGAGAGAGAGAGAGAGAGAGAGAGAGAGAGAGAGAGAGAGAGAGAGAGAGAGAGAAAGAGAGAGAGAGTTGGGGAGTATAGAATAGGACCCTTTTGTTCGTGCAAGGGCTCGAGACGTTTGGCCAGCCTCTCACCAAGTAACCCTGGCCTTTGTTTCCTTAAATGTTGTGTGTGGTGGTGTGGGTGTTGTCAGAAAAAAGATGGAGGTAAAATGAGTCCTCCAAACATGGCCACGAAACACCACCTACTCAGGGATTTTTAAGGAGCTTGTTTTGTTTCGTGGCTTGGTCAGGAGGAATCAGAAGGCCCCCTCCACTCTTCACACACGATCACTGGGTCCTTAAATGTTGTTGTGGTGGTTGTGTTGTGGTTTTGTTGCTTTTGTTCACTGCTGACCCTTTCATACCCCACCTTCCTTCTCTTATTTCTATTTTCTTCTTTTTCTGTTTATTCATTTTCCACGCACCTTCCTTGATTTTGTCTTTATTTTTTCTTCTATTTATTTTTCCGTGGTCTTCTCATCTTTTTTTCTTCCACCTTCCTTCTCTTCTTTCTATTTTCTTCTTTTTTCTGTTTCTTTATTTTCCACGCACCTTCCTTGATTTTGTCTTATTTTTCCTTTTATTTATTTTTCCGTGGTCTTATCATCATCATCTCTTCCACCTCATTTTATTCGTCTTTCCTTCATTCATCTATTTATATTTTCATCTTTCTCTTCCTTAATTAAATGCACTTTGAATTCCTTTTGTATTCCACCTCCATTTCTCCACATTTCTCTCATCCCTGTCTCCACTCCTTCATCCTAACTTTCCAATTTCATCCTTTATCCTTCCCCTTCTCTCCGTTATGCACTTCACTTCTTCCTTTCCCTTTCTTTCCACTCTCTCTTTCTTTTATTCCATATTTTCTTTTTTTCTCCATACTCTCCTTTTCAATATCCACCCTTTTCTTCCTCCTCATTCTCAACCTTTATCCCTTCATTCATTTTTCCTATATTTTCCAAAGCTCTTTTTTTCAGCTGAAGGCATCCAATACCTTTCCAAGGGAGCGACTTCACAGAAAAAAACGATGAATATTTGGCTTTTTCTTCATATTCCTCCACACAAACACACCTTAAGGGATATGCTATGTACAGTTGGTAAAAAAAGGTACCGAGGCAAGTATTGATACAACATGAAATATATTAATGTCCATAGTTGTTTGTAAGGATTATAAGTATGTATTACAGAAGGATATGTATATTTCCTTCTGTTATACATGCTTATAGTCCCTACAAACAGTTGTGGATATTACTATGGTTAAAGT